>PHNY01044563.1:1525-13015 GCA_003724115.2 Anethum foeniculum
ATATATATATCCATTTTCGGATTCAGATCAGGTTTGAAATTTCAGATCAGGTTTCAAATCGATAAACATAAAATCTAGGTTCAAAAAAAATTCGGGTCTAAAAATTAATACATATCGAAATTCAAATCTAAAAACCGGGTTCGGTAAATTCAAAATTTTAAGTTTCAGATATGGTAATCGTCAAATCAGATCAATTTATTATCCATAGTTACTTTATTCATTTTTGGAAAAAATTAGGGTAAACAAAAATCGAACCTAGAATTAAGAAAAAATAAGTTCTAATCACGTGAGATCTCTAAGTGCTCTTTTTACTTTAAAATTTTAAAATACAAATATATATGAAAATTATATGGATTAACTATTAGGAAAGAAAACGGGTTAAATGGCGTCCTGGTCATTCAACTGACTATAAACTTGCAATTGGATCATCCAACTGAAAAAGCTTCCATTCAAATCATTGTACTCTTTAAAATTTTCATTCATGTCACTAGGCGTTACATTCCGTTAAAAACTAGACGGAAAGCTGACTAAGCTTGGTGAGTTGGCTTGAATAAATCCATTGTGACATGTACAGTTACCTGAAACGGCATTTTGGTCACTCAAATGACTATAAACTTGCAATTAGATCATCAAACTGAAGAAATTTTTATTTAGATCACTGACTATTACATTCGTTAAAAATTTGATGAAAACCGGACAAGGAGCTATTTTACAAAGCCTCAAGAGCTCTTATATATCACATATTTTCTCTAACAAAATTTCCAAACATATAACGAATACAACAAATATGCACACATTATCTTCAGTGGTTTCATTATATATCAAATACAACACATTGATGATAATGGTTAGTGAAAGAGAAAAAGAGGTGTTGTAGGAGAGCTCTTAGTCTGGTTTCTTTCCAACTTTTAACAGATATAATGGTTAGTGATCTAAATGAAAGTTTTTTCATTTTGATGATTTAATTGCAAGTTTATAATCAGTTGAGTCACCAAAACGTCGCTTTAGCTCCACAGTTGATTTATTCAAGCCAACTCATCAAGCTTAGTCAGCTTTTCGTCCATTTTTTAACTAAAAGTAACAGCGAGTGACTTGCATGAAAATTTTAAAGAGTACAATGATTTGAATGAAAGCTTTTCAGTTGGATGACCCAATTGCAAATTTTCAATAAGTTAAGTGACCAAAATCCCATTTAACCAGTAAGAAAATGAAATATGAGGATTATTAATTTTTTTTTAAAGAAATTCTTGACTTATTTATCATATAATAAGTTAAAATAAAGGATAAAGGGAAGGATATACATAAGGTGGGCCCCAGTACTAGAGCTACGCGGTCCTTAATTAATTATCATCGATATTTACGCTTCGTAAGTTTACCACATAAAATACAAACACCTGACAACACAAATATGTAACACAATAAACATATATCGTTGGCCCCCAATTTGTTTCAATTTCAAATCCTTAATTTTCTCCAAATCAAAATCTAGGGTTCCACTTTACTCTCTCCCCCCTCCGCTCCCACTACTTACATAAGGTTCGATTTCTCTCCTACCCCTGCTTAATTTTTTTATATTCACAACAATACCTGTTTTAATATTATCAACTTAGTTATTCTTGTTCTTTTTTTTATTAATTTTAATTGGTCATATAGATACTCTTTTATTTCTTGTTATAAAGCTACAAACAATGGTTTGTATATTTATGGTAATGTTCTGTTTGTTTTTCTGTTGTTTTGTACTTGAGTTAAGTGTCAGGAAGTGTCATTATAAACAAACATTGTCTGTGTGTGTGTTTAAGTGGTCAATGTTGTAAAAGAGGAAACCTGCAGTTCTCAGTTTAGAGATGTGATGGTCAGAGTTTTAGTCACCCTTTGGGAAGTTAAGTAGGGTTTGTTTTTTCCTTCTTTCATGTTAATTGACTTTATTTGCAAACTGTGGATTTTTTTTATTATTGGTTTGTAGATTTATATTTCTGTTTACTTGGGGTCTGTAAAATAGGTACTCTGTGCTCTGCGGTGTTGATTCGGGTAGAAGCAACTTGCTAGAGACTAGAGTGTTTCCCTTTATGGTCTTTACAATTACGCAGAAAAACGATGTATAGACATTTTGTATACTATGATTAGTAATAGTGAATATCTGGCAAAAGAAATCTTATTTCTTAAAAACACCTGCATAAACTTAGAAGACAGTTTGTAAGATATTGAGAGCTCCTTTTTATTAATTTTAGTTGTTATTGAATATAAATTAATGTCAAGAGTGTTAAGTAACCAGTTGCTTTAACACTCCCCCTCAATATATTTTTCGCTACGATTGGTAACAACAAATATAACCATAACCAATACCAATTCCAATACCAATATCATACTAACAACAAATATTTAAATTAAATAAATGGGGTGGGAGGACTCGAACCTGAGTCCTTCCCTAAACCGGCCATGTCAGAGGAAGGCCCCAACAGGATCTTATACCACAACATATATTATTTAACAAAGAGGACTGCAGGAAGCATTTATGAATTGAAGGCCAAAAAAATGTTTTCTTTGGTGGTGGGGGGAGCAAATAAATATTTGTGTCCTGCTTTAATATATTTTAAGTTGCACATAAAGGAGTACTTACTTCTGAACTTGGCAGTAAAAGCTGAGCCAACTCAGCTGGTTATGTATAAACTATACTTATCCAAATAGATGAAAAGAGTTGGGGAGTTGTTTAAAAGCTGTTAGTAGAGATATTTATAAAATAAATAAAAATAAATTAAACAGTATTGGCTTTTCCTGTAAACTAGAATAAATTTGTACTTCACAAGTGAATATAATTAGGGCTGTGAATGAATAGATCTCTTTGTGAACAAATTTCGAAATCGGCTTGTTTAAGTGAGCTTGGCTTGGTTTGTTTACTAATCAAGCTCGAGCTTGAACTTGAGAATCTGTTTGGTTATGAAACGAGCCCATGTCTGTTCCCGACAGCCCAAGCCGAACACTATGCCTGTTTGGCTCAATTAAAATTTGTATATTTTAAAAATAATATGAGTACTTGAAATATAATAGGATGAAATTTAAGTTTCATTACTTTATTACATTATACCAATGTACCATACTACCATTATATTAGTCTATTACAAAATGATTGAACATGAGTGAGATGGCCAGGTTGGTCCAAAGTGCCAGATCAAGGTCTTGGTACAAAAGGGAGTTTCCACTTTCAACAAAGAAAACAGAACATGCAGGCCTAAACTGGGATGCAATCCTACTTTCTGATTAGAACCGCATTCAAGTTCACTAGTTAGAATTTAATAATGCTGAACTAAAATAGGGGTGACACACTATCTGATCAGAGATTAGTCATTTACTCATAGGACTATCATTTATGAATTGGGCTTGATGTAAGAAAAAACATACAAACTGTTCGCAAACAACAACTCGAGTTTGGCTCGACTCGAATTGTTTGCGAACAAGTTCGTGTTTAGCTCGTCTATTACTGACCATAGCTTGATTATAAATTTCCGTTCAGTTTAAAAGCTCGTCTTGACTTGTTTAATATATAAGTCAAGCTCAACTCAACTCGGGCAAAATTTAGCCCGCCTGATCAATAAAAAACTTCTATTGATCCAAATTTGTTGTTCCGCCTACAAAAAGGGATGGAGGAATGAAGAGATAATATTATGACCTTACTTAATTTTGAGCTCGTCTGCATTTGTAATATTACAAATGTTGTAATATTGCATTTATAAGAGTATTACAAAAGTTGTAATTAATATTATTTGATTGTTGAAGATTTAAATGATAGAGGACAAGGGTGGGTAAAGGGTTAATCAAGGGGATAAAGGCCCATCTCCGCATACTATCAACAAAAACACACAAAACTCCTCAGAATTAATTCATATAATTCAACACTATTCAATAATGAAGATTACAATTGTTTATATAGTAAATCCTAAAACTTAGCCATCAAGTAAGAATCTTGTTATAAAGGAAAATAAATCATTTTTTTATTCTCTACCTTAATCTAAAATATACCTACTAAGATATCGAGATGAGCATGAGCGGTCAAGCCCTGCTAATATATAACTTTAGAATAAATTATAATTTAATCCATTCCTAACTAATAATAAAAAATAGAAACTAATATTATTATTTTTCGTTTCACATCATTCCTCGCCTTTGAAAAAAACTCGTCCACGTGTTTTATAATATTTGAGAATCAAAGAACAAAGAGATGACTTGTCATAGCAACAGATTCCAACTCCAAAGCAAGATCTTAGGAAACAACAAGCAAAGAGTAGAAATTGTGATGTGTTAGTTGTTGCCAATATCTTGTCAAGGCCTAGAAAATCAATATGTTTCAATGTGACATCGTTTACAGTAATAGTCTTCTACTCTCCTCTACCACTTCTTTTCAATGTTACCCCAGTGAAATTTGGGAACTTCGACAACTGAATTGTCTTCATCTATCAAAACACAATTACCATTCGCTTTATTGTCCAGCTATTGTCTATTAGGCTCTCTTGAAACTTTTTCTCCATCAGCAACTTCAAGTTTCACGTTTCTTTGACCACTAGCTTGACGCGGATACGGAGGTCTTACAGGTGGAGAATTATGCTGTACACCAAGTTTATCCAAAATTACTTTCAGCTTTCCTGAACATATTGCATTTCCAAACTCAAATCTTTAAAATTATTATCCAACTTTCGTGATCTCATCATTTTGCTCGATATACGTACCAAGACAGCTGTTGACTTCGCTACCATTAATCATTGTGTAAAATTTAGGTTTTGCAAGATCTGGAAAATTCAGGGCTTGTTTGTAACTTCAGGAAGCTTGGGGACTGTTTTGTAGTTTTTTGGTGGCTGCTAAGACAGTGCATGGTGGATGGTGGAGGCTTCCGGTGTCTGTTGTTGGCTGCTGGTGACTAGATACGGCTGTTGGAGCGGCTGCTGGCGGTTTCTGGTGTTTGGGTGGAGGATTGATGGCTCTTTATACAACTTTGTTTTAGGGCAAGGGTGGATAAAGGATTAAACAAGGGGATAAAAGTCTTATCTCTGCAGAGAATTAGCAAAAATACATAAAACTCTGCAGATTTAATTTATATATATCAACTCTATTCAGTAATGAATATTACAACTGTTTATGTAATAGATTCAATAAGAATATTCCTAATAAAGGAAACAAATCCTGACTAAATTACAATAGTTTAGAATATTCCTACTAATATATATATATATATATATATATATATATATATATATATATATAAACTAAATTACAATGATATCTATTCCTAACTAATAAAAAAAGTTACAAACTAATATTATTATTCTTCATTCCGCATCACATAATGAACATATCGTCCATCCCCTATTGATCTTTCTGCAATTCTAGTATAAATTATAATATAGTAACCGTTTTAATTTTATTAACTATTACTTGTTTCTGGTGTCCACTTTTCAGATAGTACTACAATTCATTTACATTCACATAGGAGAGAGTTTCTGTGTAGTTTATAGTTTTTATACAATAATGATTATGTATTGTTTGAGCTTAAGTTAAAACACACCCATAATAGAAACACAATGTGTATGTGTCAAGCTGATTCTAGTAAAGTTTTCTTGTCAGTGCATGAGTTATTGAGTTGAGTGTCAGGTATATAGATATATATTCTGTGCTGAACTTATTTTACCTTTTAAGGTGTAAGGTCTGCCATACTCGCTTTTAGAGATGGGAAATTCAGATTTTGTCACCTTCAAGGGAGTAAATTGATGGGTTCATGGTGTAAAATGACTAGATCTCCAAATCCTAGCTTATCACATGTACAATTTTCTGTGTACTTGGGTCTATAGTATATTTTCTTTTAAAGCTCTTAAAATTTTATTTGGGATCATGTAAACTCGAACTAGATTAGGTCAACAATTTCATTCTACAGTCTTAAGACAGAAAACACGATGTTGCATAAAATTAGCACCAAACGATATTTGGTAAAGAAAATATTGTCTGTAAATATCTCCAACATAAAACTTAGAAGGCATTTGTGGGATGTCAAAGTTTTTTCCTACGATTTGTGGTAATAGTGCATATAGATGTCAAGGGGAGTAAAGTGTTTCATCTCTTTTGTATATTAATTGTGGAATCAGTATGACTGAAGATTTTATATTTCATGGTGAAGAGTTCTATTCATAGCAGTAAAAACTAAGCTAACTCGGTTATATATTTGCGAAACTAGTTAGGGAATATATGGGAATCTGTCGATAGTGATTCTAAAAATTGAAGCCTCTTGGCCTTTGTCGCCTTATGCTAGAATAGATTTGTAATTGCCCTGAACAGTGAGTATTATATGTCTTAAAGTTTTTGTTGTTGATCATAGTTTTTGGAAGATTTAGGCGTCGGGAGGAAAAAAATAACTAGTCACAAAGTCTTTTCCACTCAAAAGAATAAAGATGCTACAGGACATAGGGCCTGTTTGGGGTTTCTTAAAAAATGCAACTTACGACTTAAAGTTGAAAAGTGTCGTATAAGTGATATGAATGTTGTAACTTATAAGTTATTTAGGCGTTTGGATAATTTTACTTACAAGTTACTTATAAGTTGTTGAAGTGTTTGGTAAATCGTAACTTATAAATTAAAAATTTTCAAAAATTAATCAAAATTGTAATATGATAATTGAATACATGAATAGAAAATTTTAAAAGACAAAATATAAAACATAGATATTTAAATACAAATTATTAAAAACAAAAAAGTTAAAGGAAAAATACAACATTTACGTAATATGAGCAGCAATATCATTAAATTTTGCAATTCACGTATCAGTTATTAGTTCATTATGTGTTTGATAAATCATAATTTATAAGTTGAAACTTAAAATTTAATATAATAATTTTGATACATGAATTAAATTTTAAAAATGAAATTTAAAATAAAAAAATATTAAAAATCAATATGCTTATATCAAGGAGAAGATAAGGGCGGTGAGGTGGCGCATCTTATATCATTTCGATCTATTTTTCTAATTTTTCAAAATTTTGAATTATTAAATAAAAAAAATCTTAATTATCTTATATTCTCCTAAACTTTCGACTTAACTAAAGTTGTCATCTTATTATATGATTTTGTATGACGCTTTGACTTTGTACACGTATTTTAAAATCTTTTAACCAAGTAGGTTCAATTTTTTTAATCTTTATTAAATAAAATATTTAATGAAAATTATAATTTACATAAGAGATTTTTTTTTAAACTAATGGGAACATCTCTTATCATATCAATGGTAACCCGAAAGGTCAAATTATATAAAATTCTTTTTTACTAGAAAAAACAAAATACAAAAATATTCGAAATAAAATAGTAGTACTCCCTCTGTTCCTCTGAATTGTATACATATTTTTTTCAATATTCGACACGCATTTTAAGATGAATATAAAGTATGCTTCCGTAATTTATTTTTAAAATTTTCTTTTTTTGAATTAAACTTTAATGTTAAATTTTTATGTTGAAAAAGAAAAAATTTAAAATTATTTGTAGAGCTATGTTATAAATGAGCGTTAAAATGCGTGTTGAGCCCTAGTCCCCAATGTATAGTACTCGGGGGACGGAGGGAGTATAATATAAGTGTTTTAATTGTCAGAGGCTGTTAGTACTACACTCGTCAGAATGAAAAGGTGAATGTACATCCAACCAACTTTCTAATTTCCAACGTTTTTGACATCAATAAGCCATTTTTAAAAAAGTTGCCAAACAGTTGGATAAAATAAGGAATGGGTTTTAGCCCATTTAAGCGGCCTTGAACGGTAACCCAAACATGCACATAGTAATGTAATCTCAATTTAGACACCAATAAACTGCACACTTACCAGGAACAAGTAATAATGATCAGTTTGTGAGAAACAAAAGATACAATGGGCTATAATGTAGTGTATCATGGGTAGTTTTATTTGAGTGTTCGTACTTGTATTCCATTAGAATCTAACTGTTTTGGAGCAAAATTTGTTATGTTTTTCATAAACTAGTTTTGAGAAACAGAAGATACAATGAGCAATAATTTAGTGTATCATGAGTAGTTTTATTTGAGTGTTCATACTTGGGTATTCCATTGGAATCTAAATGTGTTGGAGCAAAATTCGTTATTTTTTTTCATAAACCAACAAGTTTCTTGTTCTAAAATCACAGAAATACATTAAACATATGTTCTGTCTATATACTAGTAGAGTACCTTAACCTTTGGCTGTTCTACCATGGAAATTTGTGGGAAAATAATTTTCAAGTAACTTAACCTTGTGCTGTTCTGCCATCGAAAATAATATATGTTCATTATATTGATACCCTGCTGTGTACTTTTAGGAAAATAATTATGTTCCTTTTTCTCTTTTAGTGCTATGGCCTATGCATAGTACTATTTCAGTTTGTGTAGCCAGCCTCTTCTAAATTTTACATTAGCTGAAAAGCAACGAGTCTGGTTGAGTCAAATGTGTTGCACCTTTTTATTATTTTTTCCTGCCAGTTATAAATGCCTTTCTGTGTGCAGAGGAGAGAGACCACTGAAGTTCTGAGTTAACATTCCACTAAAAATGAGCGAAGCTGTTCAAGGGAACAATTCTTATGCATCAGCAGGTCTCCCTATTAAGCGAAAACGAGGACGCCCACGAAAAGATAAAAGCCTTTATCGCGTAGCGAGTGTTCGCCCGAGAACTCATGAAAACTTACATCGTGTGGAAAATGCTGTGGGGCCAGCCGCAGCTTCAGTGTTTAAAGAGGATCATGTTGATCAAGCTGAAGATACAGGTAGTGGCCTAGTTGGGCAAGCAGTATCAGGTGTTGTGGAGTCTGTATTTGATGCTGGTTATCTGCTTGCTGTTAAAATAGGCAATTCTAATATCACTTTGAGGGGTGTTGTTTTCAAGCCCGGGCACTATGCTCCTATAACAGCAGCAAATGATGTGGCTCCACGTGTTCAGGCGATCAAAAGAAATGAAATTCTTTTACCAACTCAAAATCAGAGTATCGTTCGTCATGTTAATCATTTAGGAAATGGATCATTGCCACATCCCTCCACAAAGGACAGATACACATCAAGTGTAGCAGCCCCTTCAGTCCCTCCAGTGCAAGCAGGAGGCGCTGTGGTTCCTGTTCTCGAAAATGAAGCTACTGCACAAGATGCTCATATAGCAGCATTAAAAGGCAAATACGTGCAACCCGTTACACCACTGTCTACTTGTGATCCGAATAAATCAGCACCAGGCTCCTCACAATCCCAAACGATGTCCCATGTAATACCAACAGATGAAAACAGCAAAGATGGTCCATTTGATTATGGCTCACTTGAGCTCCAACAGGGCAAAGAAGGTAAATCAGTGAATTCTGTGAACATGCCTTTGCCAGCTGAAGCAGAGTTTCCAGGCAGTTTGCAATCATCAAAAGCACAAGATTTCTGCAATGTCGCAGAACAAGAAACTAGCGACATGAATGAGCCTCTCTTTGTTGAACCCCTGCGTACTGTACATACCACTTATCATAACCAGTCTCCATTTGTTCCCAATCTTGCGGGACATAATGGCATTGGAAGAATGACTGAACTTTTGCAGGTAATTCGAATATCAACATATTATGTATTGATAATGTTATCTGCTTTACCATATTATATTAATGTTCAACTGTTTGTATAGGCTGTTCAGGAAAATTTGAAGGACAATCCGCATCACCCGGAACACCTTCCAGGATTTCCCAACGCTGAATATAATGAACAAAAGATCCCAGGAACTGGTCAACATGATGAAGTAGTTGAGTCTCAAAACCATTTTCAAGCCCCAAGTGTTTGATTCAAGTGCTCGAGTGTACCTTGTCTTTGACCAATTCAAGGTCTTGGACTCCAATAACAAGAGTACATGTTAGGGAGAGGGATACTTGTTATGGAGAAGAAGCTGTGCATTTGCAAGAACAGTTTAGATTTCTGTCAATATCTTATCCAAGACATGCTTTGTGCCATGCTGGATGGGTTTAGACACACCAGCTAAAATTTTATGTCTAACTTTTTAGGTATGTTAGTGTAGCATGCAGACATGCTAATGATGTTTTAAACAGTATCAAGTTTGCCATTGTTATTTCTTTCTTGGACAATTGAGCTATTCGTTCTTTTTACTCGTTATATTGGTATTTATCATTAGTTATTTAAGTCACTCCTGCCAATTAATGTAGGCATTTATGTACATCACTTACACTTTTATAACGAGCTTTGTACCCAACACACGGTTTCTTTGTTACTATTTGTTACCAAATATTTGTATAAATATGTGATGCTAAGGTTGTAAAAATCGGAGATTAGTTCGACTCGATTTATTCAGGGAGTATTTGAATAATTAATTGGGTATTATTTTTTTATAAATTTTCTCTCTTATATATAGTTATATACTAATAAAAAGATAATATTATTCAATAATACTAATAATTTAGTAACACAGCTCGAAATAATAGAGTTTGAATATAGATCGCTTGTTTGATAATTTTTAACAATATAATCAAACATAAATTTTAATAAATAATTTGTAACAATATAATCAAACATAAATTTTAATAATAGATCACATATCATTTCAAATAATTGTTAATACTTTAAAAAAAGAACTAAAACATATATAATTTCATGCTTTAAAATAAAATAATAAAAAGTTGAGAAAATCAAATCCATGCCTAACCTCGAGTACTCGGAATTAAATAAAATTTCAAACTCGGATCGAATGAGGGGTTAAAATGAATACTTGGACCGAGTATTAGGCCAAACGGGTGAGATTTAGAACACTGATCTCGTGTAAGCCACTGTTCTTTCAGGGAGAGTAGAGACAAATACTGATTTTTACTACACAATTTCATAAAATTTAAAATTTATGTTTCACAAGTTAGATTTGATTCTAACCTAGAATAATAACTGTAAAAACTTTACAAAAAATTTAACACTTAAAATTTAAACAGTTCCACTTTAAATTTTTTTAAAAAAATCAATTAGATTATATTGTAGAATCACCGTAAACTGTCGAGTAATTTTTAAAAAAAAGTTAAATAGAAAAATAGATTAAAATTTGTAATTATATTTCATAAATAATGATATGGATATTATATTGCGTGTATGTTGTATATAATGGTTTTCCGCAAAATGCTACTCATGTAGGTATCATAATTGCAATCTTGAAAAAGATTAATTTCTCCTGAAATCCTTTTAAACTTGATCATTAACATCTATCAGTAACTAGTAGATAAAGCCGCGCTTCGCGGCGGCGTTATTATAATTTTTTTAAATATTCTTTTAGATAAATTCTATAACTTTGACAAAAATTTGTGAATAAGTTTAGCAATATTTTATAAATTATTTAAAATAATATATTATAAAATTTATAATCAGACAAATAAAAAATAATCATTTTATATATAACATATACATTTTTTTCCTAGCGGATATTGTTACTCTTCCCATATAAAAAAAACACAGAAGTTCAAAATTAGATCAAATTTAAT
>PHNY01044600.1:6297-23106 GCA_003724115.2 Anethum foeniculum
AACTTGTAAGCAGCTGTGTATAATTTTGTATCATAGAGATCCTCATCAATATATATCTCTGGTGGAGAGTTAAATCCACTAGAAAGTTATTAAACTTGAGTTTATTTACTTTGATTTATATTTTGCAGTCAACATCTTTTAATCTCAGAATAATTATCTGAATTTCATTCAATCCCCCTTCTGTAATTCAGTTGTTGTATTGTTGGGAACTATCAGGTAATACCGATTTAGAGTTTTAAACCCTAAACCCTAGAGTCTAAACCCTAATTTAAGTGTCAACCCTAAATTAAACAATTTTAAAATTCAAGGGTGTATAGAATTAATAAATTTTTAATATTTTAGGGTTCACCAATCCCTTTTTGAATTTTAGAAATATTTTAAAAGAAATTAATGAAAGGTATACCCGGTGTGAACTCTAAATTAAACAATTTTTTTATTATTTTAGGGTTTAACAATTTTCTATTTGATTTTAGAAATATTTTTTAAAAAAAGTTAATATATACAAATCGCTAGCGTTTTGGACAAAGTAAATAATTAAAAACATGGAAGACACCGGTTCATATAATATTGGGAAAAATTAAAAAAAAATAATTAGATGATAAGATGCTAAACTATTTAGCGTTTTGTCCAAACATTACTTCATTCTTCATTTTAGAGTGTTTTTTGGGATCATCTTTCTCAAATATGCTATTTAGAACATTATAGGGCCAACACCCATATTTAGGGGACTTACTTGATTACATAACATATTTTAATAAAAGATTTGTAATTTTTTAAATAAATTATGTAATTACAAAAATATCCTTCATGCATTCACATTAAGAAATTATTTGTACTCATCTAAATTATGGGAATACGTATTTAGGAGTATCAAGCCCATAAAATAAAAGAGAAAAGGACTCAAATGTCACTTTTGAAATGTATATGGCCCCAAATGGCACAATCCAATATTTTGGTCCCAAATGACACAATCCAATATTTTGGTCCCAAATGACACACTTTTGAAATGTATATAGCCCCAAATGGCATAATGCAACATTATGGTCCTAAATGGCATGCAAAAATGCAACTTCGTCCGGTGTTGATTATATTTTTATAAGTTTCACACAATAATTATTTATAATTTATTATTTTAAAGACTGAGTCATCGCCTGATTCCAGTAAGTTCGCCGTTGTCGATTGGAGAGATTAGTGGCGGTAAAGAAGAATTTAACATGAATATAAACGATGAAAATAATTTTGTGTATAAGTGTATGTATAAGTTTGCAGAGCTATAGTGAGAACATAAATTTAACATTTTTGGTTTCCCTTACATACACCCCATCACTCATCCTATCTGCATACACCTTAAACAAAATTAAACAAGCGTTTTCAACGTAAACAGAAAAAGACTAAATAAACGTTTCCACCATAAATGGAATATAAGCTCGCATTTCTGCACTAAACATAACATAATATTTACAAACGTTATACAGAAACGGGGCATGAAGTAGCATTTCTCCACTTTTTGAAAGGAAATGGGGAGAGCTAGATTCCCACAAAAGTTAGTGTACATAAAATAACATTTTTTATTTCTCTTGCATACACCCCATCACTCATCATATCTGCATACACCTTAAACAAAGACTAAACAAGCAATTATAATTGTCAACACAATTATAAAACTAATTATAATTAGTTTAAAATTAGTTATTTAAAAATGATATGTGTATAATAGTTCTTTACGCTGTTTAGTCTTATAATTAGTTCTTTACGCTGTTTACCAGCGTAAAGAACTAAACAGCGTAAAGAACTGGCGGGACGGAGAGAGTAAAATGACTTGCCGTTTTTCCAAAAAGTAATTATAATTTATGTTTTGGGGCGACAATAAGGGTCATTTTCTCCTATTACATTATATAAGATATTATTTTTCAAAATTACGCCATATGGTGCCAACACAATTTTTTATTTTAAAATTATTTTCATAACAAGTATTTGTAAGAAAGATGATATGTGTATATTTACATGTGCACACCTAATATTAATGTTGATATTAAATTAGTCTTAAAATAGTTTGGCCAATTGACTAATCAATTTGTGCGTAAAGTATTGTTTATAAATTTACATAACTTAAATAATAGAGTATGACTAATTTTAAGGACAATTTAGTATTTTAAATTCAAATTATCTGCACGTAAGTGTTTTTCTTGTTAATATTCGAATTCCTCACGTTATCATGTCATTTCTATTTGAAAATTTTAAATTATATTTTCTTTATGCATGTATAATTTATGAAAAAGATAAAATGATTTTCAATAACAAACATAATTTTTATTTTTAAGCAACTTCAAACGAACTTTCAGAACAAATTAAAAAAAATAAACATCCATGTCCTAATCATATCCGGTGTTCTTGGCACTTGTAGTAGTATTGTTCTTGGTACTAGTAGTACTCGAGATAACAATACAATCTATAAAAACAAGATCAACAATTTAAAACTACGAGCTAAAATGTCAGGATGAACTCAAATTCCTCTGAGATTGTTTCATGCAGCAGCAAGACGAGGATCTTTTTAAGTATATAATCAGCCAAGACGAAACAAAATTATAATATTATTACAACCAAAAGATTTCCCCTAAATAGTTATCCTCGTACTCTTCGAGATGGATTGGGAAATTTCAGCTTCAACTTGATTTTATATGTTACATGGGATGAAGAACCTTCTAGTTTTGTCTGCTGAAAAACTGCGATACCACGTGCAAAAGCGAAGGAGCCTGTTCCACCTACCACAACGAGTTCATCTCTGTCCTTGTGGCCAATATTCTTGGCTTGGACACTGAGGCTTCCCGAATATTCATGTGTGTCGAATGTGAAGTAAATAACATTGAATGCAGACTCTGCGAATTGTTCAACCGGGATTATGAAGCCTTGTGCTTTTCCAACTACCATTGAAGTGTTTTCTGGGCCGTCGGTGAGGGTGCGATGAAAGATTAATGCTCCAGCGCCTGGTGGGGGCACACTCTGGAGATTGGAATTTGAAACTTGAGGTTGTTGAAGGTACAAGGAAAAAGCCATCAATGGGCTTGTAGAATTCTTTGCTGGCTTTCTGTGAACTACTGGAGAGAATATAGCGAGTAGTATAACTATAAGCGTAGCAAGAAGAACCCCGGTGCAGAAAATGATCTTTGGAAGCATTCTTCTGGTTTCAGTTTGCTTCTGTAGACATTTTCTGGAATAAGTACTTGTAACTGTCCTAGTGTTTAAGTTGATGTTTTGGCCACCAGATACACCACTCTACCTACTGCACCTAAACCATTATATATTTCAGGACATAATAATCATAACTGATTTCCCATGTAATTTAGAGTGCTGTTAAAAATTGCTGTGCTGGTGAAAAAAGTGTTAGTTTTAAAAATCAAATGATTGTTTGGTAATTTTTTTTATATGCATATGTTTTACATGTTTTAAAAATTGTTGTGCTGGTGAAAAAAGTGTTAGTTTTAAAAATCAAATGATTGTTTGGTAATATTTTTTATATGCATATGTTTTACATGTTTTAAAAATCAAATGAGTGTTTGGTAATATTTTTGATATGCATATGTTTTGATGTAAAAAATTAAATAAAATAATGTTTTTTAGTAAAATCAGCAATTGCTTCCTATAAAAGCTGAAAAACAGCTTTTTCCAAAAACAGAGGGACTTGCTTTTTCTAATAAAAAAACAGCTTTTAAATTTTACCAAACAGTTTTTTACCTGCTTTTCGTGTTGTTGCTGTCAACAATGTCAAACACACCCTTAGTTCAGTGTCATCAACAAACATTTAGCAAACTTTACAACTAAGTGTTTAAAATTCTAGCACTCCGAGGAAATTATACCGGTGTAGATCGTCCAACTAAAACCAGGGGTTTTTAATTAGAAACTTTGTTATCATATAGATTCACAAGCTCTAAACATAAATAACTAATATTGTATTAATTGCTATAGCAAACTACTTTTGTCATTTACTTCTTAACAGAGCATAATAATAATCGGAAAAAGAAGTGACACAGACCCGACAGGAAAAACCTAGAATTTTCTGTTGCATCTAGTTATGCAATGCTACTTGACAGTTGACAACATGTCAGTTCCCTACTCATGGCAAAACTTGATGGAGTTCGAAACTTGCACAAGATCTTGAGGACAGATAATGCAAGTGAACAAAAAAGATAACAATTCCAGCATTCCTTAATCCAGTAATTAAATCAACTAATCCAGAATCCATAAACAAAGCTTAAAAGCCTTCAGTGTCATAGACCATTAACGATCAACGACATTTCATATCATCAATATTTAATATCTCTATACAAACAATTAACAACAATTAATATCTCATATAATTCATAGAAACATTTTTTTTGGACTAGCTTGTATGGATTTTACAGCATGTTGTGCTGGGGGAAACCATGGTGTGTCAACATCAAGCTTCCTTTAACATTGTGAACATTAAGTATGAACTTCTAATTCAAGTTATCAGACTGAAAAAAGGACGTCTTCATCTACTGCACAAGCTAACAACTTTTACCAGCTACTGCACAAGCTAACAGCTTTTGCATACGGACTTTAGGATCTACACTTGTCTGCATGGTAACCGTGCAGCTTGTAAATTAAATAGTGTGTAATCGGTTTCGGCAGAGCTATGAGAGAATGAAGGGCACTACATAACGGGAAGATAGCTTCAAGTAAAGCATTTACCTTCTGCTAAAATCTTTTAGGTTTTCTTTATCAATTTTCTTTAGTGGATGGCGCTGTTGTTGTTTGCTTCCACTGTGCTTTCTTAAGCTCCTCCAACAAATGAAGTCAGTAGTATCAAAATAATCTATATATTCACCTTATGGGCCAGCATTTCCTGTCTTCTGAGGCCCTTCACAGTAAATTTATGGCACCAATCGAAACAACATATTAAGTAACTAGAGGCTTAGCCTTGCGTATGTGGCCCATGCTATTAACAAGATCCTTTCTAGTGCAAACAGGAAACATATTGATATTTTTCAACACTTTCATCCGCCAGAGAACATATGGAAAACTCAGTTGATCACGAGAAGTGAAACGAACCACTTCATTAAACCAAAGGCACATAAACAGATTAGTTGACGGGGTGTGTTCCCTTACAATTACTGAGGCCTCGGAGAGAGCTGCACACGTAGATAACGAGGTAAGTATTTATAAAAGTGTTATGCCTGTCCTATACTGCTGCGTTAAAATAGAACACTATAATTGCCATTAGAAGCATACCCTTTTTCCCATTAAACCTCTTATCTTCCGGAAGGCCATCTAGGCGGTACTGAGACAATTGTATCTCCACTTCTTCTGGGGTGGCTTTGTTTTTCTTGACAACAGCCTTTGCCTCATCATAAACACTACTTCTAGCTCCATGTTCAGAAATTGCAAGTACAGAATTTGAACGCCAAAGAAGGGCTTCCAGCACACCCAGCGGATCCCTCCTAAATTGAGATTTCGAATCCACCCAGATAGAATAGCGTGATTGAGGAAAGAGACGATGGGCCAGCATCTGATCAAAAAGATATGAGGAATGATGTTCTCAAGTAAAATAGAAGAGGGTGAACCTGTACCACAAGTATTTGTTGGTCATACACAAAACTGCTCTGAGAACTATGTAGGTTTTTTCTTTAACAAATACCTTAATACCAATATACACAAAATTATTTGGCTTTCATTGATCTAAAGAGAAATTCCATTTCCATGTATGATTGGTGATTATTCTACTAGGCAGGAAGATAATTTTTATTTTTACGGTTTGTACACTGACAGCACCACACAAATAAAGAACAAAATTAAATTCCCAATGGCTTTCCCTACCTTTGGAATTTTACCATTCAACCTCTGGTCACTGAAAGGAAGATTTCTAACTAACACGATGCGCCACTTCCCAATGTAGTGATCCTCACCAACTTTGTGCCCTGCTGCTTCCTGTGCCGCAAGAGTGATTTCATCCCAAAATGCCACATAGCAAACCTGCATTATCTCTGTAGTTTAGCAAATTAACAAGTAAAGCGACCTTTAGCAAGAGAGACCATTGCAACAATATTAATACCCTCTGAACTGATGACTCAGACATTCCAATAGGTTGATAGAGATCATCTCCACCACCAAAAGTACAAGTAGATACAACAACTTTGCATGTTTGCATGAAACTTTTATCATCGTCAGAGACTATGAATCCACCATCCTTACTATAAAAACCACAATGAACCCTGGACATTTCATTCACCTGCGATAATTATGTAATAAGAAACAACAGTACATAACAATTTTTCTATGAACGTAGAAATAAGTAGCACATATTGAAGTACAAAAGCCGTGGACAACTGTAAGAAGGGACTAGTATAATTGGTGATGTAAAGAAAGATCAAATTGCAGCAAGATCCAGAAGTAAATTCATCTTAAGTATCAATATCAAGAGGAATTCCAACTTTGTTTAAAAAGAAAAAGGACCAAGAAGCTAAACATACAATCTTAAAAGAACGCTCTCTTTGCTCAAAAGATTGGTTTCCAGTGAACATATTAAATCTTGTGGTATCCATCTGCTGACGAGATTGGATCCCATCAGGTGTATCGCTCTCTGATATGTATACCAATTTTTTGATAGGATCGACAAACTCCTTTTTAATTGGGATATCCAACTGCTGAAGTTCTTCATCAGGAAGGAGCTTTAGACAACCTGATATGGTCCATTAACGTCTATTATTAAGTAAAACAAATTCTAAGTCATAACATATCACAAATGGAAACATTTTACGAAAGAGACTTATAATCTCCACATAATCCAAAGTCCAAACTTAAATTGATAAATATGTACAAAGTCGAAACAATATTAAGAACAAGCGTAAATTTAATCTTTATTCACCTAGTAAAATAGTCACGGTTTTTTACCAGAGCGTTACCCTGCAAATATAAACATACTTTTTCTCAGTCAACCTCATATTACTACTGAATTCAAGTTATATGTTATCAAATCTATGTTATTATTAAGTACTGAATCTTGAATTAAATTATAATAAACCGTATTGTAAAATAACCGAATCATAAATCGAATAATATCACTCTTTAATCTTCGTGCATACTCCAATTCAGTATTAACTACACTAGTAGTAGTACTAGTAATTACTTCTCCAGATCAAATATTAGATTTATTAAATCGAGCTTATAGTAATATAATGCCGATGATCAAGTACAAATCACCAATCACAGTCGTACATTACACTAATCGCAACCAAATCACTGTTTTAGCTATAGGAATCACCGATTTTCCTCTATTTAACCAAATACATATACACATTTGAATCAGCAATAGAATGCAAGCAATACAATACAATTACAAAATGCAAGACAAAGCAGTAATATAAAAGATCTGAATAGTAATTGAAATACTTACGTTCTCTAACTCCGGCAACAACTCGAGTAGTCGGATCTAACCGATTCAAGTTCCCCTGCGATTTCTTGTCCGTGACTGAGTCATGTGTTTTCCCAGTCGCGAGCTCCGAGTTGATTAACGGACTGTGTTTGTGACCTAAACTAGAGGCCTCGAAAACGAGAAGTCCGGCGGCCGGGAAGAAGAGAAACAGCGGCCACCAGCGACGGAGAAAGCGGTAGAGTAATTTGGCGGTGCCACGTGGCGTAGATTTCTTGCGTTTACGTCTGGCTCGGAGACGCAATTTCTCGGCGTGATTGTCGGAGTCTTCGTCGGAGACATTGATTGAGATGCTGTTGTTAGTGTTGAACATTGTTTACACCGATGGAGGTGAAAATATGAAATTGCGGATTTTAATTTGTAATCTTTTCTTTTGAACTAAATACTCTGTGTTGTGGCCGATTAGGAAAATTAAATCAAAATCATCGATGTTAGAATTTATGATAAAAGACGTTTAATCATTTTTTTTCTTTGATTATTTTTAAAGAGAATTTTTGGTAAAATTATTACAAGCCAGCGATGAAGGATTTATTTATCAACTCACTCCGGTCAACACATTTGTATTCATAATTTTCTGTAAAAATCTGAATAAAAAAGTAACAAACACGTTAATAATCAAGAGAAATTAGAATAATAAAAGAGCTTTAATTATAACTAAATTTGATTAAGAAACTAAAATTCATTTATTTATAGTTGTATACTACTTATGCTTATAATTACAGATTTTGAAAATCGAAACAAATCAGTTGATATACCGATTTGACAATTTATTAAATCAGTTAAATATTTTTAAACAATTTATAGTGATATTAAAAAATTCTATCAATTTCTGTAACAGAGCTTGTGCAGAGGTGATCAAATAACTAATTGCTACCACTATGCTACATTGTGTGTGAATAATTTTATCAAGAGCCTAAACAGAATTTACACTGATTCACAGTATATAAAAACACAGGATCTCCCATAACAAAAACCTCCCTCACATTTCCTTAAGAATCAATAGAGTATGGTGTCTTCAACAAATCATAAGGACCCCAAAGAGCATCTAAAGGACATGGCCGGTTATTGTCCAATCTCACCCACGGTTTCCCCTTGCCGCTCCAATGCAATAAACTCACTGGCCCAGGATGCAAATCGCGACAAAGCCCACGAAAATTATCCCCGCCTAGCCCATGTTGATTCCATTTATGATCCACTGGAGCTATATTACCTGCAAAAACAAGCAAAAAAGGTGGCAATGATCCTAATTCATATATCCTCATTCTCTTCTGCAATTCCATCCATTCTTCTAGTCTTCTAGTGTAATCTCCAGCTCTCCACCGGTCTAGATCGATTACCATCACTCCGGTGTTAAAATAACAAGCCTTGCGGTTAGCGAAAGTTAAAGATAATGAAGGGTTTGACCAGAAAGTGGGAGTGAAATATGTTGTGAAATTTGCATTGCAGTACTCTGGAGCTGCTAATACTATGTCATCAGCTAGTGGAGTTTCAGAAAGTTTGGCTATGTCGTCTACTAGTACTAAATCAGAATCTAGATATACAATTTTTTTTATGCAAGATGGTAATATGCTGGGAAAGTAGCTTCTGGCGTAGTTTAAAGGGCAGTCAAGGGCAGACCGGATTGAGGTGGAGATGAGGCGGGCTACGTAAGAGTCATCGAAAGGATAAACTTGGAATTTTAGGT
The DNA here is from genome assembly GCA_003724115.2 of Anethum foeniculum. Taxonomy (NCBI): domain Eukaryota; kingdom Viridiplantae; phylum Streptophyta; class Magnoliopsida; order Apiales; family Apiaceae; genus Anethum; species Anethum foeniculum. Next base: position 15,429 of record PHNY01044600.1, read on the forward strand.
ACGGAAAGGAGGCGTCTATGGTGGCATGTAAGAGTGAGGCATTGGAGGTAGCTGAGGTGACAAAATGAAAGACTATGTTCTGTGGACACGAGGAGTGTTGCAGAACGGAGAAAATCGCAGCCATCGAGCCACGGATGTATGCAGCATCAAGGGTCATTGCTACATGGACCGCGTTATCGTAGCATGGGTGGTGATCATTGGATTTTAGGATGGAGGGGCAATTTGGAGAGTTGTAGAATTCTGGGGCTTGTTTGAATTGTTGTAAAATTGAAGTAGAGGTAGTACTACGAGTTGAATGAGTTGATCCTAGTAAAGAGAGTACAAGAAAGAATGGAACGAGGAGTTGGAGATTTTGGTTTGGCATGATGGTGAGGGGAAATGTTAGATTTAGATTTGGGTTGTGTATGGGTTTTTATGAGTACAAGCTTGATTGACTTGCAAGTTTGGAGACACGTTTTGATAAACATAATAGAACAGAGGAGGTGTAGAGTCAAAGGTTTTAAAGATTTGCAGACCAGAGTTTGTTGGGTTTCATCCTGTTTAAGAAATGGAGTACGACCAGAAGAGCTTCCTCGTTTACTTCCAACTTAAGGCCTTCAATTTGAGACTGAACTGTGCAAGTGATAATTGCAAACTATTATATTTACAGTGTCTGTATTAGTGTCTTGTGACCAACTGTTAGGTAAATATAATCATAATACTCTATGTAGAAGCATAACTATTTTCTACAGCTTTAAAGTCCATCCTGTCCTGCGGGCACAAACAATAGTTCTAGAAATAAAGTTCCAGTCAAAGTTCATTAGATGCATTTTAGAGTGTCGGTATCACTGTTCCAAGACAATTCTTTTCTTTCATTTTTTCTCTACAGAATTGTATAGGTGATAAAATCTTTGCCACTAAAATGTTGCTATTACTGGAATTTAGGACCATCTGTCCAAGGAGAGATTGAAAGGTGGAAACTCGAAAGTTATAACCGAGGGGCGAGGATGAATTCCAATCACTGTATTTTCCACAGAAAAGGATCATACTACATTGTCGATAGATGACGATTGATAACAATTAGACTGTACCATATTTTCCCTTGGAAATATATATATAAATGCATGTGTGGTGGTTGATGCACCGGAAAAAATCGAGAATGAAACCCAATCCTTGTTTTTTTCCTCACTCACCGTCCCTTGTCAAACACGTTCATATTGAAATTTCATAGTCATGACAAATATAAGGAACCCACTCAACACCAGTAACTGTTGAAGCTTCGGAATAATGAAGCATTTCCCTGTACATTTGGAATTCTAGATCATGTATAGAAGTAGTTGTTGCAGCCTCTTTTGCTTCCTCTTCAAACAATTTTCTTTAAATAATCACCTCACAGTCGTTAGTAAAAGATACAGATAACATTTACATGCATCTGCTTGCGACAATTTTTTCTCAATTACTACATTTCGATTCTTTAATTTATTGTCCATGATAGTTTATTTAGCATCCAATGTAGGAAAAGAATTCCCATAAGGAACAGTCGAATAGACAAGTTATGGTTTTCTTGGACTATGAAACGTGTACTAGTCAAAATCCTTCCCTGGATATTTTAAGACTGTTAGAGCACACATATTTAATTTAACGACCGTAAGTGTTTGACCAGAGACAAATTTAAAATAGATCGAGTAGACTCCAAAATTTAAATATAGACTACTGGGTTGATTGACTCCCTAAGTCGTAAAATAATACTTGTGTATATTTACCGGCTGTCAATAGAACTCTACAAACTTTGATTTGTGAACTGTTAAAATCTCTCTTATTTGGACTTGTTTATGAGCTTGCTAGAAGTTTTGTTTTACACCGCACTTAATTCTATTGGTTTACTGTAACTATAATTGAAAATCAGAGGAAGGACAAGGTACTCATGATTTTTATGTAGTTCTTGTTTTATTTGTGTGTTGCTAAATTATGTAGTTTCTGCTAGGACCAACTATTGCTTGTACATCCTAAAATCAGCTTAAAGTATTTGCAGTGTTGCTGCTTTGGATTTGCTTTGGAGTCAGCTGGTTTGCTCTGTAGTCTGCCAGTACTGCCATTAAACTGGCATAGGATAAGAAAATATTTATCGCAGAAGTGTTACCAAGGTTCCTTCTTTCTAGGACCAACTATCGCTATGTAGTTCAGCGCTAGTTGCAACTTCACTTTAATCTTTTCTTGGGCGTGGTATCACTTAAAAAATTTAATTGATTTCCTTGAATATATCCGGTGAATTCTTAACTTGAAAATTACTATATAAGTTTATCTTTAAGGTCCTAGCCCACTAAATTTCCACGCACCCACTAATGTCCATGTAGGTCGGCTCAGGTTAGAAGGACCTTAGTCAAAATCAGTTTACGAGCCCTGATGTGCATGTACGCTGCAGTTTTTTTATAAAGAATTCAAACATTTTCGAAGTTCTAGTCTCATTTGCCTAGGGCGAAGACCTCCACTCTAAGGGCTCATAACATAGTTGATGACAGATCATTGGGCAGCAACTGCTAGGAGACTTCCAGAAGTTAATTCCATGGACGCTTTAATACAACTCGATGATGTTAGAGAAAGAACTTGATCATGAGAAAACTGAGAACTCAAAAGTTCTACAGGCAACTGCATAGCATTTAGCTTTTCTTTATCTCCAGCATAGTAGTTAAAGGTTACATCCAGTTTATAAATGAATTCCAAAATTTGCGTTCAAGGCTTGTCAACTTATGAGTTATGAGCATAGAGTCTGGAATTAAATTTCAAAGAATTCAATTACTGCACTTCTTGATTTCTTTCAAGAAAAATGTAGCTTTTATCACCAAAAAAAAAGTATTATGCAATCTATGAACTAGATTGTATCTTGTCTTGCATGTTAGAGAATTCCGTGCAAGATGTCTCTGTTTCAATAGCTAGAATTGACCAGAAACTCGTGCACTCAAAACGTGTGGTTGTTGAGGCCATTCACCAGTGCAAGTTATAAATGGAAGCTTTCTAGTTCTCTAGTCCATATAAATGTGCTTGCTAGTTTATGTTCTTAATTTCCACTTTGAACTTCATTGATATATAGACAACAGTCCAGAAACTATACCTAGAGAGTCCAATTCCATATGGAGCATTCAGTGTCACATTTTTGAGATTCTCAATACCTTTTCCTGATTTTCTTTCTATGCTCATAAGGACTTGCTCTACAAATTGAAAAAATCATGCTGGGACTCTCGGTTCAACTTCAAAAATTAATATAAAACATATATTTTTTAACTCAACCAATGTTTATTATTCAGCCCTGGCCAGCATTCAAGATTTGGTTATGAACATTTATATCTCCAGGCATCTTAAAATTCTGATACCTCGCTTCGTATCAACAATTTACTCATTCTTTTACCATTGCAGTAAACATCAACCCTCAATATTTGTTTATGCATATACATTGTTTCAGTTTCAACATTTTCTTTCCATTTTATCTGATATTTGTCAGAGTATGAAGTATAAAGATGTATATTTTAGAGTAGGGATATATTGTTTGGTTCTTTCATGTGCTTGCCATTTGTAAGGATTATAAAAGGTGCGGCCGTGTGGGTGATGTAAGTTTGCTGACAAGAAGATAAAACTACTTGACATTATTTATATAAACAGAACACAACAACAGAAAGGAAGTTGGTTGATCGGCTTCAGAGGTTAGGTTGGCATGAAAAAACTATCAAGTCGGAATCCAAGGAACCTTCACTTGCGTGTTGTTTACTTTTATTACCTATTTTAAACCAGCATTTTGTTTCAACTGTCTGTCTATTTTAGCTTAGCTTATTTATTACTACTAGTCGCCCTTTAATTTAATATTAATACTAAGATTTTTTTTTTTTTTAGTTGAATTGTAATATTATTTCTAGTGTATTTTTACTTTGGTAACAACTGAATGAGCCGATAGGTGATTAACAAAAGAAAATGGTAAAGATCCCACAGTTCTTATCCATGACTGATCCAAATGTCATGTGTCATCCAGTGGTTACGATCCTGCATTCACATTAAATTATCACAAATTGTCAAGTTATCAATATCATGTTATTTGATAACAAATTTTAATACCTAATTTAATACATCTAGCATAGCTTATTAAAAGATAGATAACGACACCCGACTTACTTTTGTAAATATTTTTTTATAGTTAATTTCAAAATTTTAGTAATATTTAATTGTAATAGATTTATATATTATTTTTACATGATAAGCTGCACCGAGTAAGAATTTAAGGTTGCTTTCATTGGACTGCTGTGGTATGATTGTCGTGTATGCATGAAAATTAATATCAGCCATCCATTCCCTAATTTTGGCTGGTTGATGATAATGATCAGTAGCAAGGGGTATCATTCAAGCGTGGAAGTAGCAGCCTAATAACTAGCTAGTACATTGTTATTTGGATATCTTTTTTAATTAATGCAATTCCCTAATTCATTGCCCTCTGTCCTACCATTTACAAAGTTGTAAATTTTCTCTGAATCCTGATTTATTGTACCATTGGTTTTTGATAACAAATAATGGTATGATTTAATATTTCAAGCTGCCTTTAAGGGGTTTGATTCAAGATCTAGATCTTTAATTCTTAACAGCTACTGTAATTCCATATTCAAAAGACAAACCAGCAAGGCAGCAACCACTTACTGACATATCATTCTGACAAAAAACATAATGAAATGCAGCATATATTCACCTATAATTTCCATTTTTTATTATTTGAATAAATAAAATAAAGAAGTGTGATAACGTGTGCTCGAAAACTAAGGAAAGATAAGTAGATGAGTAACATGGGTGAAGACTCGGGATTTCTGTTAAGTGTTAACTAATTATACTATAAATAAGATGATCAGTTTTTGTATAATGGACTACTCTCAGTCACAACTACTCTATAGTCTATATTAGGCTCTTGTTTTTATCTCTCTAAACTAACACAAAACTAAAATGGCGATAAGCTTCTTTCTTCTTCTCACCTTCTTATTATTAGGTACTCTAAACTCTTTTTTCTTTTGCTAATCTTTCCACTTTTATGAACAACAATTTTAATGATTTGGATTTTAAACCTGTGTTTAATTGCAGGAACAAGATATTCATCATCCACTGTATTCAGAATTGAAAACAGTTGCAGCTACACAATCTGGCCCGGGACACTTTCAGGAAACGGAGCGGCTCTCGGTCACGGCGGCTTTACGTTGTCTCCAGGACAATCCCTGTCATTAACAGCGCCTCCTGGATGGTCAGGCCGCTTCTGGGGCCGTACTGACTGCACATTTGATGATGCAGGCAGCGGTAAATGTGTCACTGGTGACTGCCCTGGTGGCCTACAGTGCACGGGTGGGGGCGCACCTCCAGCTACACTAGTGGAATTCACACTCGCTGGAGGCAACAGTGACAAGGACTTTTATGATGTGAGCCTAGTAGACGGGTACAATGTTGGAATGGGAGTGAAGCCACAGGCTGGGACGGGAGATTGTCAGTATGCAGGGTGTGTGAGAGATTTAAATGAGAATTGTCCAGCGGAATTACAGGTGGCTGATGGAGAGAAGACTGTGGCATGTAAGAGTGCGTGCCTGGCGTTTGATGCACCGGAGTATTGCTGTACAGGCGATCACGGGACGCCTCAGACATGTTCGCCAACAAAGTATTCGGCAATGTTTAAAAGTGCGTGTCCAAGTGCATATAGTTATGCTTATGATGATTTGTCCAGTACTTGTACCTGCGCTGGCACCGACTATGTGATCACATTTTGTCCAAGAACATAAAATTGTATGGTCATGGCAACATCATATATTCATGTCGAACTACTCATAGTCACTTGGTAACATAACTATTCATATGACTCGGACCGCATTATTTCTGGCTAAAATTTCATTTTCTTTTTACTATTGGGTCTATTATGAGATTAATCTACTGTATATAATTAATCAGCATGCTTTAGGAATCAATAAATTTAAGGAGAGCAGAGATCTTATGTGGAATATAGGTTTGAAAGAAGGTTTGATTCTGATTTCTGGTACAAATTAATAGAACACCAAAGTGAATGTCGTGGCCTAACGGAGAAGTTAGCAAACCAATCTTTAACGTATACAGAAAACTAAAGCGAGTATTCTCTTTTCTTCTTTGATCAGAAATTCAGAATCAAAGTCCATTTCTAAGGAGATTATATGAAACTTGACATGTATGGGACAAATTAGTAATACATGAACATGAAAGATCCCTGTATAAACTAAAGAAGGCTGCTGCTTTTTCTTCGTGCCTTTAACCTAACGCGTTCTCAACCGATCACCCCCTCCCACGCACTTGTGAACATGAATATTTGAACACCATTGTGGACAAGTATCATAAGCCACTCTTGAACAATAAAATTTATGAAATATCGATGTATAATTTATTTAAAGTGAAGCTACATGGAGCTTTTCTCAAGGTCACCTACCCAGGCTCTACAGGCAAACATCAGACATAAATATAGGCTCTTTCCTACAAATGTTTGTCAATATTACTTGAGATGTCAAGATCAGGAAGCTGCAAAAACATTTTCAAAATATCATACCTATATTAAAGGATTTAAATTGCTCTAATCAACTGGCCTAGCTAGTAAATCTTGAGCTTTAAGCAAAACTGATAGCTGAATTCAATAACAGAAATTTCTTATGTCAATTAGAAGGCATTTATTGTGTTGAATGTCATTATGGAAACAAAACAGGGAAAAAAAATGTACCCAGTTAGAAAACAATATTTACCAGTGCTTTGTCCAAGTAAAAAAGATGTGAAGCCGATTTTAGTCAAGAACGCAAGGCAAATAATCAGAATCAGCCTTTTCCATAAAGAATGTATTTAATTAAAGCAACGTACCCAGAAGGTTAACTACCTTGCAACTCCATCACATTCCCCCTCTGTATTATTAAGATTCTTGTGCTGGTCCAGCAAAAATAACTACTGGTAGTTGGGTTTGGTAACCTCTTCTTCTGGTTGCTGCAATTACAGTATACTTGGTTCACCAGGTGCTCAATGTTGAACAGAGCCACAATTCCTAGCACAACTAACATATTATAAGGGAGTTAGGGAAATAGTTGAGCTGTTTCGGCTTGTGTAGCTAGCATAGCACAAACAGGGGAACTCACAGACTCCATTGTTTAGGCACTTTAAATTGCCTAGACATCAAAGTACTAAATTTACTTCGTCAATAATCTTGTCTTCCATGACTATCAACTACTGTACGAGGATCCCCGCTAAGCATCCATGGCTGAATGGTTAAAGCGCCCAACTCATAATTGACGAATTCGTAGGTTCAATTCCTACTGGATGCACGTCAATGGGACCCTCCAACAAGTCTACTGGAATTGGCTCTATATCAATGGAATCTCATCTCCATACATAACGAATCACTATGGTATATTCATATCATAATATATGAATAGTAAGAACTAGCATTCTTATTGAAACACACATAAAAATTTAAACAAGTCACTAATACAGACTCATAGTCTCACGACTCATCTTCAGTAAGAACTAGCATTCTTATTGAGACACACATAAAAATTTAAACAAGTCACGAGAGAATTGCATTTTGCACCCCTTAACTTTGGCCATATTTCACTTTTGTATACCTACTTTCAAAAATTGCAGTTTGCATCCCTCTTCTTTAAAGTCCGATTCAACATGCACCCTTTTG
>PHNY01044692.1:13046-32391 GCA_003724115.2 Anethum foeniculum
GCCAAAGACAATAAATAAGGCGCTTCTTGGGAGGCAACCCATGATTTTTTGTTTCAGGGATGAAAAGATTTTTTGCAGGAATTTTAGTGCTGGAGGCAACCATTCTTAATTATATTTCCGCCGGCACGTCGTGCGTAAGCACTAGGGGAGTATTTCTTACTTTTCTTCGTATAATTTTTTTTTATTATCTTCTTTTTATATTTTTTTAGAATTGTGTTAGTTATTATTATATTAGTATTATAATATTATAGTCTATTATAGTTTTTTTAGTAGTTTATTTTCCTTCTTGTCTTTTTCATATTTGTTCATCGAGGACAATGAACCCCTTAAGTGTGGGGATGTGTTCTCAATATTATTAAAAAAAAATCCAAAAAAATTATATATTATAAAATCCAAAAAAATAAAAAAATTAATAACTTTTTATATATGATTACCTTGTCTCATCGGAAAAAACCGTCGATACAAGATGAAACGTTAAAAAAATGTATGAACACCTTAATTAAGCAACATTATTAAAAATATATTTTTTAATTTTAATATTAATAAATTTTAAAAATAATTTTTATTTTGGAGTGCGCGTAGCGTGGGCAAAATTCCTTAGTCTAGTATAACGCCTGTGCACCTAATCTAATAAGTAGGATTTTATTTAACGATCTATTCCTAAGGGGTCATTTGTTAATCACAGACCTAGACTGAATTAGCTTAACCATGAACCATTCATCATCTAGATCATTTGATTAGTAATTTAAATTTCTGAACGACTACGCCTTAAAATTATGTCTGGATGGTTCAAATATTTTACTGCCTACTTCTTATTATTCTTTTCTAATATTAAAGAACATATTTGTTTTACTTGCATTATATAACTTTTGGTTATTTAATTATTATGATTATATTTTATTTGTAATAAATATAAGTTGTATGTAAATATATTGTTAAACATGAATCAAAAAAATTTATATTAATGGTAATCAGTAATTAACTATAAAAGTCGTGAAATCACTTTATTATTTTTCTAAATTTTGTAGTTTGAAATCGTTATATTTGTATATCAGCAACTTATTATATTATTTTATCATAAATTACAAACTTCACAATTTATACTTTGAGATGGACGATATTTTATTCTACCAATTTTACAAGATTAAAAAACTGTTCATATCATATAATTGATTTATCATAATGAATACATTCTCTGAATTAAATGGATTATTCAAAATATTTATAATTTTAAATTAATTTATCGATTTCAAATAAAAAATACATTAAAAATAATTTATTGATTAATTTTTTTTATTAATTTAGAATTTTATTTCTTGGAACCATTGAGCAATTTTTACTTTTCAAAATTAATATATATATATATATATATTATATATATATATAATTTTTCTAAATATATATATATTATATATATATATATATAATTTTTCTCAAATTATATAATTTAAATAAAATTCGTGTATTGCATGGGTTCTCAAGTAGTATAATTAAACTTATGAATTTTAATAAAATCAAAAATTAAAAAAGCATATCCAAAAAAGTCATATAATATTGGGAGGATAATGACCAAAAAATTGAAAAAAGTCATATTATAATGATATTTTTGATCAAAAAATTTAAAAATATTATTCTTGTCACTTGTTATTAAAAATGATTTTTGACATTTTATCTTACTAAGAATATGTAATTATCATTATCGCCACTTGTAACCCCCCTTCTGGATATACACACAAAACGCATCCCCTTGTATCTATATATCTAGGGTTTTACACATCTCAAGCCCAACCAAGAACCAATGGCGGACGAGGCACAATACGATTCATCTACCAACAAGCGCAAGTACGCCGACGACATGACCCCGCCGCCGTCCACCGGTCGAGTCACCGGCTTTTCCTCCGGTCCAATTGCTTCTCAATCGCCTGATTCAACCGCTCCGTCGTACAACAGTGTGCCGCCGCCTGCAGATGCGTTTCTTATAGCCAAGCAGAAAGCCATGGAGCTAGCGGCTAAGTACACTGCTAACGCACCGCCAGAAGCCGAAGCGAAGCGGCCTAGGTTCGAGAATGGGGCGGAGTATGAGTCGAATAAGACTTTTGCTTCTGGATTTAGTTCTGCTCCTAACGGTTTATCTCTTTGCTTTCGTGTTTCGGTTTTTTCTCGTTTCGATAATTTTGTTTAGTTTTGATTTGTTTGCTGTTATGAAGCTTTTTATTTGTGCATTTGTGTGAATAAACGTGTGTTTATATATGTATAAATGTTTAAATCACTTTATTAGGTTTATTGCTTTGCTCTACTTGTAGGTCTGTGTTAATTGAGTGTTAGATACACATATATCAGCCGTTTTTTTGAAAAATTAGTGTTGATTTATGATTAATTGAAGTCGTATGATCCTGCTTCTAAGTTTTGAACGGATTTAAATAATTAGATATTTAGATGTGATTTAAAAGTTTATCTCTTGGCTTTCGTGTTTCAATTTTTTTGTGTTCACGATGACTTTTGTTTATTGTTTCATGATTTTGATTGTTTATTGCTAGGAAGCTTATTGTTAATGCTTTGTGTGTATATGTATGTTTAGATAGCTTTTCTAGGTACTTTTGCCTTTCTAATTGAGTGTTGGATATACATATATTGCTCGTTACTTAAAAGAACATTGGGATATATAATTAACTAAAGTTGTATCATGTAACTTTTAAGTTCTGAACTGGTTTAAATTATTGAATCATGTTGATGTATATTGCTCGTAAGTTTTGAACTGGTTTAAATTATTGTATCATGTTGATGTATATTGCTTGTTAGATATGTGTGTAAACACACACAAACACACACGATTTTGCCTCATTTGAAAATAATAATAATTATATATTAGTAATTGTTGTGTTATAATTTGGCTTGTGAGTCCTCAACTGATTTAGATTGTTTGGACATTTATGACTTGGCTATTGGCCTACTGCTGATTGAGCCATTATGTCTTTGGTTATTACTTATAAGCGATTGACTGTTCAAAAAGGGATGGTTCTGGAGTTTGGATTTTATGGGTTTAATGTAGGAGATATAATTGGTGTTATTTATATGGGTGGTTTTTGGAAGTTATGTGAGGAAATCTTTAGCTAATAGTAGAGTTTGTGACTGCAGATATAGGACAAAAGCCGTTGAGTTCAGTGCCTTCAGTTCCAGCTTCTTATGGTTATGGTGGCAACAGTAAAAAAATTGAGATTCCGAATAACAGAGTTGGGGTCATTATTGGTAAAGGTGGAGAGACTATTAAGTACCTTCAGATTCAATCGGGAGCAAAGATACAAGTTACCAGGGATACGGAGGCAGACCCAAATTCCCCAACTAGAGGGGTTGAGCTCATGGGTAATCCTGACCAGATTGCCAAGGCCGAGCAGCTGATTAATGATGTTCTCAGTGAGGTAGATATACAATTTTTTTCATAGGATCTAGTAACTACATTTGTTGAAATTCAAGGTGTTGGGTTATTCGTGGTTGTAACTTGGTTCAAATGAGTCTAGCTTTAGGAAAAATTGGGCGACCATTTTTATAAAGCATTTTCATGAAGTAGGTATAGCTGATGACTATTAGTATAAAATGAGAACTAAAAAAATTGGGGTTCTTTAGCCAACAAACTCACAATAGTGAAGTGTACCAGAATAGTGTCACTGTTCTTTATGTTGCGGGGCTTGATATCGCTTAATGTTGTCATAATCTTTGTCGGTGGACATAGGCCGAATCAGGTGGTGCTGGCGTACCTTCTCGCAGAACCGGACAACATGGTGGTTCTGAACAATTCTCCATGATGATCCCCAACAACAAGGTTAAATTTTTTCTTAAGCTTGATGTTATCCATGTTTTTTGCAATTTCTAAGTATGTTTTCGTCTGATGTTTTTACTTTTAGGTTGGTCTTGTAATTGGTAAATCAGGGGAGACCATAAAAAATATGCAAAGTAATTCAGGTGCTCGTATTCAGGTATTGGAATCTTTCTTATACTCTTGTCAATAACTAGTTTCTGTACCAGTAGTACAAATAGTACTCACTAGTTTGCCAAGGATTAATATTAATTACTAATATTTGTAGTGGTGTAGCTCTCATTTTGCCTTTGTATACTTTGTAGGTCATACCTCTGCACCTTCCCCCTGGTGATACGTCCACTGAAAGGACCTTACAAATTGATGGGACAAGCGATCAAATTGAAGCTGCAAAAATTTTAGTCAATGAAGTACTCAATTCTGAGGTATGTGCATGTATGCAAAGAAAATATGTGTGTGTATGGTATGGGAATGATTTGTGCAAATGGTTTCATATTGTTTTCCATGTATACTTAGTCCCTACAAATTGTCTTTTATTGAAGATCACATTCCAAAAGTTTTTTTTGTACATATCTCTTGCAATCTTCATTATTTTCTTAGCAATTTACATATATATTTCTGTATCTGTAGGCATGTTAATGCAGATTTGCTTAATTGATTAATTGTTTCTAACCAATTAATGCGAGTATTATTGGTATACATCACTTCAGTTTCATTTGATATTGATCTTCTTGTTCCTCAGTTAATGTAAGACTTCTTTTGTTTTCACCTGTATTGTCCCCTAAATGTCTAACTTGTAATAAATCTCGTCATCGAGCCTGTGCAGGCTTTGAAATCTCATTATATATTGTATTTTTGACACTGTTTATCTTGAATGAGTCAAGAGGATGAATAATCATATTGTGCGGGGTTTAGACTTTAGTACACGTCTTGGTATGTAATGTTATATAATCATATATTGAAGATATAATCATTTGTTGGTACAATGACTAATGTTTGTTGACAGAAGCCTGTTTCAGAAGTGCTTTAGGAAACATAATACATAAATAAGACGGGACTATGAATTGATCGTAATGTTTATAAATGCGTATATCTGTAATGGATGTATAGTGTGTGTATATATTCAGACCCCCCCTGCAGGGCAATTTGTCAGCGTACACATAATTTTTGCGGTTGGGTCTTCTTTTTATATCAGCTGGGAGATGAATTCGTGATATAGTCGAGGAGTGGTCAAGAGCTCTAGTTGTTGACATCAGGTTTAATTAGTGATAAATTTTGATATCTGTGAATAGTGCTGGATGTTGAGTTTTGTGAGGCAAATTATAAAAGTTTTTATGTTTTGACTTTATGGTGGTTGTTAATTATCTTTGCAATTAAGACAGTTCATTTTCAATATGTATTGGATAATCTAATTTCAGATATCACATTTTATAGAACTTGAAATTGAAAGTAGATAGTCTTTGTTGATAATGACCTCATATTGAACATGCTAACTACGTATGTACTCGCTATTGATATTGCTATCAAGAACCATTATGGGGTTAGTGGTAATGCAAACAGTGGTCACACGAAGAGTCTTCCGGTGGCGTTCTCTGTCCGACTATATGAGACTGTTCTGATCATCATATTGGCAATTTTTCTGATAACTGTGATCATGGAGGAAAATTGAAGACTTTTAGTGGATCAAGTGTATTCGATGAGGCAGACCTTTTTAAGTTTTGAGATTCAGTTTACATGTGCTACCGTCTAGTTTCTCTTGAAACATAAGTTTGAACCCATTCTAGGTCGTTTCATCAAAATATATTATTTTATTTGTGAACTTGCTAACTATATTTCGACTAACCATTATTTGCATTTCCAAATTTTGAGACATGAATTGGGGCCCCCTTTTTTCCTAGTTCCTGTTTTTAATTGATTATTACTTTTTTATTGGTATTCTTTGTTTCCTTTTCTTAATATACTCATGCTGTTTTCAAATGGTCTTGTGGATGGTATATGCAAATGTTTCTTTTGTTCAATCTTGTGTTTTCTGGGGAATTATTTTGTTTTGGTACCCATTCACTTCGAGTAGGTAGAGGATGGGACTGCTGGCATAACAATAGACAATATTACCTCTCAACAAGTACCGGTATGTGGGTACCTTGTTCTTGATACAGTTTTGTATTGTCTCTGGCACTTAATGTGGTAAGCTGGTATTGTGTTATTATGTTATTTACCGGGCATGTTATTAGCTAGCTGTGTGTGCATACATGATGTTTTTGCCTTTTCAATTGTATTTTCCTTGGCAAGTGGAAAACTGTATTTAGCTCAATTGATTCATTTGAGATTTAATCTTTGTGCAGAACCGTCTTCGGAACCCTGCAGTTGCAGGATATTCTCATCAAGGTTACCAGGCTCGGCCTCCTGCTTATGGATATGTTCAACCTGGGGGGTATGCTGGACAAACACCGCAGTATAACATGACTCAACCACAATATGCTGGGTATCCTTCACAACCCACTTCTGGTGGATATGGTGGCTGGGACCACTCCGCTGCTGCAACTAATCAGCAGACTGCTCAAGTAGGTGTCTATGATTACTACAGCCAGCAGCCAGCTCCACCGCAGCAGCCTCCTGGTGCTCCTGGCTCTGCAGATATGGCTGGCTATGCTTATAGTCAACAAGCAGTCTCTGGTTACAATCAGCAAGGTCAGAGTTACAGCCAAGATGGCTATGGTGGGTATCATTCATCCGCTCCTCAGACTGGTTATGGTCAGGCACAGCCAGTTTATGATCAGCAACAAGGTTATAATACTACAGCCGGATATGCTAATGTTGCTAACTCGACACCAGATGGGCAAACTCCATCATATGGAGCTCAAGGTGATGGCACTCAAGCACCTCCGTCAAGTGCTCCGGGACAACAAGGATACAGTAGCCAGCAGCCCAGTCCTAATTCTGCTTATCCGCCGCAACTGCCTACTCAGCCAGGTTACGGTGTACCACCAAGTTCACAAACTGGGTACGGGTCTCAACCACCCTCAGGGTATGCCCCGAGCTATGGAGCACCTCAAACTCAGAAACCCACAGCCACTCAGCAAGCATATGGGCAGGCACAGCAGTCCCCTACTGCCCAAGGGGGTTATGTTCAACCTGCTCCAGTGCAGCCAGGTTATTCTCAGCCACCACCTTCACAAGCTGGTTATGCTCAGCCAGATTCTGGTACTCAGAGAGCTGCAGCAGCTGGTTATAGTGCTGCACAGGCTTCAGGTTATGCTCCACCACCATATGGTGCACCTCCAGTAACTCAGCCAGGTTATGGACAGCCTCCACCGGCATATAACAGCTCTTATGGAAATGCTTATTCCCAACCTGCGGCGTATTCTACTGATACAAATGCAGCCCCAGCTTCTCAGTCTGTTAACCCTAGTGGGGGTGCTAAAACATCGCCGCAGAACTGATAGGTTGATCATTTGCTGATGTATTCCTAGTCCGTCTTATTATCTAGGTAATGTAGGGTGTCAGACTAGAGTCGGGTATTTTTGGTCAAGTGTTTGATTGTTTTGTTCTTGAATTGAGACTGTTATTGTGTTTAATAGCATATTTGCATGCCCCTGTCCTGCCTGGTATTTATGGTTTCTAAGTGTTTGATTGTTATGCTTTTGAGCAATGAAACTGTTATCCTGTTAAATTTGCATTTGGACTTGTTGCGCGTCACCTTTTATGTCAAAAATTTCTAATGTATTTGTTCTAACATTTATATATACTGGAACTTCAATAGTAAAAAGTCCTGTTCAACCTATTTTATTTTATTTCATTTTTCGACTGATGTTGTTTTAGTTCTCTTTTGCCTAATTTTTTCTTCTTAATTTGGGTTTTAAGGTCTGTTATATCATACCAGGGTGAGCAAAACTGAACCGAAACTGAAAATCGAACCGAACCGAACCGTACTAATTTGGTTCGGTCCGATCCTAATTTATTAGAAATTCGGTCTATTTGGAAATATAAATCGGTTCGATCTGGTTCTTTTTTATTAGAAATTCGGTCTATTTGGAAATATAAATCGGTTCGATCTGGTTCTTTTCAAAATATTTCGGTCTGGACCGAATAGATCCGAATAATAAATATTATAAATTTTATATTATACATTTTACATATATCTTAAAAATTATAATTATAACTTTTAATTTGTAATTGTATTTATACACTCTTAGAACTATCTGTCACATTACTTTAATGATATTTTAAATTTTATAAATTTTGGTTTTATTTATAATATAATAATAAAATTTTAAAAAATTCGGTCCGTTCATTTCAAATCCGGACCGAACCGAAATAATCGGTTCGGTTTGATCCATGATACAACTTCGGTTCAGTTCAGTATAATTCGGTTTGGTTCGGTCCATAATACAATTTCGACCGAACCGACCGAATGCTCCCCCTAATCATACCCTTCAAAAACAACATAATATTAGTTGGCTTACTAGATGTTTTTTGTTTTCTTTTTTATTTAAATATTACTCTTTCCGTTTCAAAATACATGTTCATTTTAGGGAAAAAAATTGTTTCAAAATTAGTTGTCCACTTCAACTTTCAATGGAAGTTTATATTTTCAAAATCAACTCTAGTTCACATATCTCTAATTTATATTTACAAGATCAACTATATGCCACATATTATAATCAATTAATGCAATTAATATAACTTCTTTTTTACCAACATTCGTATTTCTTAATATGTGTGATTTTTTGAAAGTGGACATAGTTGGAAGTACTTAGATACCTTTTCACCAGCCCTCCCATTTCTCTTGTATTATTAATAAAGGTCAGGATGCAGACTGCAGATTAGGTGTAGTACATTTGGTCGTGTCCGTAGAGCAGGCGACAAAGACAACCTGTTTACATCCATCCAACTTGTATCAACTTGATTATTCCTACACTAAAATGATCGTTGGTGTTTCTTTATTTACCATTAGACTTCCATTTTTCTTTAAAAACTTCCATATCAGATCGGGATCAATATATTTTGCAATATATTGTATATAAGTTGTCACAAACAGGGGGCATAAAGTTACATAAAGAACACTGAAATTGTCCCAAGAAAGCAGCATAGTTTGTTTGGTGTTACAATTGCTCTTCTCAAATCAGAGAATGATGAGTTTTGAGGATGAGGCCGAGAAGCAAGCAACACAGCGTCATGACGTAATTGTGGTAATGGTTCCCTTCCCTGCGCAAGGCCATCTGAACCAGCTTCTCCACCTTTCCCGCCTCATTTCTTCGTACAATGTTCCGGTTCATTACGTAAGCACAAGTATTCTGAGCCGCCAGGCCAAGCTTCGAGTCCAAGGCTGGGATCCGCTCTCAACTCCCATGATAAAATTCCATGAATTCCCAGTACCTGCTTTTCCCTCCCTTCCTCCCAGCCCACAAACTGCTGTAGGATTCCCTTGCCATCTTGTGCCCTCTTTTTACTCTGTTTTGCACCTCCGGGAGCCCGTGGCCAAACTACTATCCGTTCTCTCTCCCACGACCAAAAGGCTTGTCATAATTTATGATGCTGTACCCTCCGTCATTCAAGACGTGGTTACAGTACCAAATGGAGAAGCCTACTCTTTTCAGCCCCTCTCAGCTTTCCGAATATCATCATATGTCTGGGAAACCATGGGCAGACCTCGTGGGATAGATGATCAGATTGCGAAACAGGTTCCTTCTAGAGCATCTACCCTCACTCCACAAGTTATGGAATTCATTAATAAGCAGGAGGAGCACAATAAATACAGCTCAGGCGCCCTTTTCAATACATGTAGAGCAATTGAAGCTCCATTTCTTGATGTTAGCGCAAAGGTAAACTCCAGACAGTGGGCTATCGGACCATTCAACCCCATGGAGGTATGCAAGACTTCACTCCACAAATGCTTGGAGTGGCTAGACAAACAAGTTCCAAATTCTGTAATATATGTTTCTTTCGGATCATCAACTACTTTGACAGATGAACAAATTAAGAGCCTTGCAGTTGGGCTAGAAAACAGCGGGCAGAAGTTCCTTTGGGTATTGCGGGATGCAGATAGAGCAGACATATTTGTGGGAGATGGAAGAGCACACGAGTTGCCAAAAGAGTATGAAGAAAGACTAGAACTAAACGGACAGGGAATTATAGTGAGGGATTGGGCGCCCCAGTTGGAAATCTTGGCGCATACCTCCACAGGAGGGTTTATGAGTCACTGTGGATGGAATTCATGCTTGGAAAGTATTACAATGGGAGTCCCTCTAGCAACGTGGCCTATGCATTCTGATCAACCCCATAATGCCTTGTTAATTAACGTTGTTCTTAAAGTCGGAGTTGTGGTAAGGGACTGGATGCACAGGGATGACTTAGTGGAGTCGTTGGCGATTGAGAATGCTGTTAAGAAGTTAATGACATCAGTAGGAGAAGGAGAGGAGATACGGAAGAGGATGTTAGAGTTGTCTAAAGCCGTCAAGAAATCAGTGGCTGAAGGAGGTGATAGTCGCATGGATATCGATGATTTCATTGCTCACATACGAAGATAGATAAACTACCACTTATCATTAGCAAGGAAATATCACGTAAAGTAGGTATAATCAGCACTGGCAAATCACGCAGTTTAATTCTTCATTTTCTGAATAAGATTTCGTTTAAACAAAGACTATTACTGACGTTAGTTTATATACTTTCTTCTCTAATGGGGGGGACCCTCCAGATAAATTAATTGAATGGCAAGTCACAAGAACCAAAGTCTTAACCCTACCCTTCCTGAAGAGATCATATTTGACTTCCTGTTAAGTCTCTTTTGCGATTTCGTTCCGTTTGTAATTCATGGTTGTCTCTAATTTCCAGTCCTGATTTCATCAAAACTCACCTCTCTATATCAACTAATGACACTCATTTTACGCACCATCATCTCGCTTACAAGTCTACTTCCACAATCCGAAGTTGTTCCTTGTATTCTCTGCTTAATCATCCCATTACGGAGCCTATTGAGCTTGACTGTCCATATAATAATATGCGTTTGAGGGGTTATTGTAACGGATTGGTCTGTTTAACAAGTTGTAATCCTCCGTGCTGATTTCTGGGTAATGAAAGAATGGGGCGTGGAAGAGACCTGCACGAAATTGTTCAGCATCCCTACATTGAACCATTACTACAGGTATAGACTAACACAAAGTGATGCTGAAAAGTGGTTTGAGATGGCGCAAAGGGTTCAAGTTGTGGTTTTTAGCAGAAGGTTATAAAGTGCTTTGAGACTCATGTTGAAGTTGTGGTTTTAAGCACAAACTTACAAGTTAGATTTTACAATTTTTAGGTCATCTAAATCTTCATCTAAATTTAGACCTCAGACATCTTTCTATTCCAATAGTTTAGACTAAATGTTGGTCCAAATTCATATTTTAGTATCATATTCTGCCAACTATTATATATTATTACTATTTAATTTTTTGACATCAATAAATAAGATATCATGTTAACATATACGAATCAAGAGATAGTAGTTCCCTGAAAATAAATTGGCTAAAAAATTTACAAGGGCCTATACCCGGTGGGGATATAAAATTTATACACATTCATATTAAATTAAGCTGCCATTCAGGATTCTTAGCTAATTAGTATCTACCATCGGAGAGACTCTTATGACAGTTATCCGACATCCATGTGGTCTTTCTTAATGCCCTTGTATGCACAAAAATCTCTACCAATAAAACAAGCCAACTCATTAAAGAATCATTGTTAGAGGGTGCTCATGGGCATACACTAGAAAGATCCATCGAACAAATACAGGTCTCATCTAACACATACATTTTAGTTCACAAGACTCTCATAAAAACAACTAATTTCTGATCATCATTTTTGAGGCCTCACAGAAGAGAACTCTTTTTTGTGAGGAGGATCCACTACATCAGAATCTGATAAATCAATCCGACCCACAAGGGGGTATACTGTATATATTATATCTATGCATCCTTAAATTACACCAAATTTCACCGCAAATAATGATATCTGTAATACAAAAGGTCACAAATCTAAGAACTTGTACAACTTGACCATTAAAATGGGTCGAGAAAGCTATACTCTTATTTTAAACAGATGTCACTATCAGAAACAACAGTCAGAATCAAATGGGCAAAATCGGTTACGTCCGGCGTCTGACATGCCAAATACCAATTCTTACTCTGTGTATACAACAAGCCCATCTTTTGTTCTCTTCCTTTGTCCAGCAGGCATGTCCAGGCCCACCTTAACAGGAAATTCATTTTGACATCTAACAGTATGTGTGACGGGTTCACGAGGGGGTACATAGTAAATCTATGCGTCCTTAAATTACACCAAAACTTCACCGCGAATAATGAGATCATCAATAAAAAAAAATCACAAAGTTATCAAACCTGAGAACTCCTACAACTTGACCATGAATTGGGTTGAGAAAGTTATAGTCTTATATAAGAGAGATATATCACTATCAGAAACAACAGTCACAGTCAAATGGGCATAATCGGGTACCTCCAGCGTCTGACTTGCCAAATCCCAATTCTTCCTCTGTGTAGACAACAAGCCCATCTTTTGTTCTCTTCCTTTGTCCAGCAGGCATATCCAGAGGCCCTTTGATATCTTTGGTACGTTTACTTTTAGCATGAGATTTCTTTTTCTTCTTTGTCACTGATATTGCAGCTTTGTTTTCCGCCACTTCTTCTCCAGTCTCGGGCTTCTTCCTCTTCTTGCTGGAAAATATTTCATCAATCTCAGAACCGAAAGTTTTAGGATCCTTAGCCTTCCCCTCACCAACGGGCTTTTGTATTGTAGAATATGATTTATCTTTTCCTACAACTATGTTCTTCTCAGGGGTTTGAGAAGCTCTTCTTGAGGACGAGGATCCCTTCTTTGCCATCTAGAGACTATACTTGCAAAAAGTACAGTTAGATACCCTATCTAGTATTATTTAACAAAGGAGCTCATTCAACAATTAAATATTTGAACAGAACAGTCAAAGTTTTACTTGGCATACGGAGAACATACCCTATCTAACAAAGGAGTTATTCAAAATTTAAATATTGGAACGAAACAATCAAATTTTTTACTTCCTGTACAGGAAAAAAATACCGATATACACTATCTTGCATTAGTAAACAACAAAGCTCAAGACTCAATACAAAGTTACATCGCTAATTGTTTGTAATAATAGTATAATACTAAATAAGCAAACAAATCCAACTTCGGATATGATCATAAATCAAACACATAAAGACATGTCTTCAACATTTAATTAGTAGTCTGCACATTTCTTAAATTTACATCCATTAGATGAGCATAAGCCTTTACCCTAAATATTATTCCACTTCAATCCTTTAATCCCACATCAGTTTTTGGTCATCAAATTGATTCCGGATCCATGCTACAATTACACAATATAAAACCATATTGCTCAACCCAAATGACATTAATATAACTTTCTATATCTATAATGCAAAACACATATTTTGGCCAGTAAATTTGGGTCAAAGGACCAATTCAGTTCCTCATCTCCCTTTGGTTCTTATGGTCCATACTGGACGGTACCCAACAAACGTATAGCACTCTATAGACAACACAAGTAGTATCTCTATAACCCTTCTAAAATGAGCCACGGGCATATAACTCTCACAGATACAAACCAACTGAAAAAAGCTTTAAGAAATACCTTTAAAGTATTAGACAGATGATCTCCATGTCCTCTGAAATCCACTCTATTTTGTATGACTGCTATATATTATGTTTTACTTTGACCAAAATTTGTAATGATAGATAGTTATTGCAGAACGAGTGACACAAAGGTGAGGTAAGTTTATGATCAGAGTAACTTAATCAAATGCATAACCTAATAATTTAACATACAAGAAACTAAGCTACTCCTGGAATTTTCATTTTTACAAAAGTGAATTCAAACATCAATACTTTTGACTTAATTATTCATAATATGATTTTTGCAAAAGTAATCACTCAACATTTGTGAAATGAAAAACTAAATCTGGAATTAGAATTGAGATTGCACGAGTATCCAATACGAAGATACGAGTGTCCCAGTATCCAGCACATTAGGTAACCTGCTTCCAAGAACACTCTTCTAAACCTAAACTACCAACATGATTTACGGAGATTAAAAAAACAGGTAAAAGTATGTGCCTGTCAGCAACAAAAACAGATTTTAACTAAAAAATAAACGGCCTCATAAATTCTAATCAACAACTTCCGTGACAAGATAATCAATAAACTGGGCCTTTAAGTAACCAATAAGTGTGCAAAATTATCCAGAAATTATAAAGTGGGGGTAATTGAGTTCTCAGGGAACTCACATCAAACACTAAGCATGCTTGTTTAAGACATAATACAGAACCAATAAACAGTGTTAAGGAAAACAAACATGGAATTAAAGACCCAGCATTATTTAATCAATCAGACGGTAAAAAAAGTGTATATTCATAAACACAAAAATTACCTGAGCAAAAAATGTTGAGAGTTGAGCTGGGCAGCACAACAGGAACAGATGTTTAAAATATTTCGGCTTTATTTTTTTAAATTTTTTATATTTTTTTCGAATATTGGATATTCTTTTAATAATATTATAACATTTTCTGGGAACAAGGAAGCTGCTGTTGTCAATTTTTCAAACCGAGAGAATGAATTTAAGAAGAAAACTTTATAATATCAAAAATATATAGCGTTTCTGCAGAAATATTATTTTAACATTAACATAAAGAATTAACTCATGTAATGAAACTACAATATTAGTATATCAAGTGTTGATTCCTACAGCAAAGTAAGAATGCCGTATCAAATATTCTTTCTATTTGTTTTTGGAGGCTCCAACTTGACCCAACTCATTTACAAGCTAAACACAAACACAAATTGGAGCTCATTTTACTAATTATTAAAAATTAAAATCATGTAACAAAATAAAAATATGAGTACAATAAGAGAGTGTTTGGATCGCAGATGAGAATGGTAATCAGAAATAAGAATGGAAATAAATTGAGGGAATGAGAATGGAAATCATATAATTAGAAGTGTTTGTATTATGTATTTATACTGAAATCGAAATGAGGTTACAGAATCAAACTGTCTGGAATATCCAGGAATGGGAATGAAGTACAGTATTTACTTTAAATATTTAAAGTTGTTTGGATTATCCGTACTTAAATCAATCTGTTTGAATTCCTAGAGTACAGTATGATGAAGCAAATCGAATAAACATTTAAAGCACCATTCTTACCTGGAGTATCATACTCCAGGTAAGAATGGTGCTTTGAATATTTATTTAATTTGTTTCGTCGATTTGCTTCGTAAAATAGTTCATTATCAAATAATAGAACTCGACTTAACTTGAACTTATATACGGGCCAAATTCAAATATAATTTTATATTTATTTAATTAAATAAATTAAACACAGACTATGTATTGAGTTATACTAAAAAAACTCAATATACACTTGAAAATTTGATTTATGTTGAGTTCATAAGCATCTATTGCCATATTGGAACGAACTTGAAAACTCGATTCAAGTTGACCGATTTATAATTAAATATAAAATTTTACAATTTTTTTTTCTCCGCATGTATGAATTGAAAGTTAATTAAACTCTTAAATATTTGATTTATTAATTATTAAATTCGTAAGTAAATAGACTCAGCTTAATCAGTCCCAACTCCCAATAAACTCACTCACTTGTTTATTTTACAATTCAAGTTTTGTCAGGGGTTTAGATGATAGAGTGCTGGCCAAATGGTATTATTTGGGAGAAAAATGTTTAAAATGTCGTCTTTCGAAAATATGGTCTTAAATAGCACTCCAAGTATTAGCGGAAATGTGAGGTGTTGCATTTTGACTATTTTTTTTAAATTTTTAAGAACCAAAAATGCAACACCAGGTTGCGTTATGTTTTTTTCAAAATACCTCCAAACGCAACTTAAAGTTATGTTACCCCACTCTCTTTTATAAAATAATGTTATTTTAAGGGTGTTTTGTTCGGGAATTGATTAATCGTAAAATATTAAAAACCGTTAATAATTAGAGTTTGATTTTTACGGTTCCGGGCCTTCGGACCTAAAGGCCATAAACCCTAGTTTTAATTAGAGTTTAGGTTGTAGGATTTAGGAAAGACCCTAAATTCTAAACCCTAAATCGAGGTAACTTTTATTAATTTATTTTTAAATGTTTCTAAAACCTAAAAGGGTATTGGTGAACCCTAAAATATTAAAAGTTGTTAAGCAGTTATGTCTTTTATTCAATTTTTTTAATATTTCTAAAACCTAAAAGGAGATTATTGAACCCTAAAAAATTAAAAATGATTAAATTTGGGCACCAAACTCTAATTAGTAACGGTTCTTAATATTTTAAGGGTTTACTGATTGCCGATTTGGGTTTTAAAAATATTAAAATATTAAAATATATGAATAACATCTGAAACACCCCTTAAAATAGCATTTTAAAGTATAAAACAGCTCTTGAAATTGAGTTGTGTGAGAGACACTATGTAAACTAGCGTTTGAAAATTTAAAAAGAATAGATAACGTAACTTGGAGTTGCGTTTGGACAATTTAAAAAAAAAAAAAAAAAAACGCAACTCCAACTTGCTTTCTGGTCAATTTTTTAAATATAAGCATTTTGAAGTATTATTTAGGGCCAACATTATATATTGTGTCATTTGAGACATTTTCTTCTCTAACCAGTAACATTTAGGCCCTTTTTTTCAAATGATAAAAGTTTCAAATTATACAGATAGAGGGAAGAGTTAGAAAAAATAATCAAGTGTGAATTTCAAAATTGATGTGACGAAAATGACCAAAATGAATTCAATACTCTTTACTAAAATATACTCGTTTGTTAAGAGTTCGAGGAGTTCAGTTTTATTTTTAATTTTGATGTACGAAAAGAAGAAAAGTTTCATCTTTTAATATAATGTATCTATATATTTATGAACTCCTGCTTAGGTTAGAAAAGGTCAGATGCAAGTTATAATTAGTTATATTGTAATTCGAATTTCAGAATATAGAAAACATTAAAACAATGTTTTTGAATGAAAATCACACTTTGAATTAAATATTATCACGTAAATAATATTAGTACATAAATCGAGGCAGTGTAGATAGAGGATAAATTGGAAATTACATTCTACGGACTGTCAAGTAAAATCTTATATTCGATTATAACAGCCTAGCACGATTACAATATAGTATCGAATAGATACCTAGCTTATATAGGAATAAAATTAAATATATATATATAAATCATCATTTATGTATTAGTCAAACAAATTACTGTCAAAACATGAATAATTGGTAAAATAAATTAGAAAAGAAAATAACAGATTCGCAATATTATTGCACAAGTCGAACAAATTAGTGTAACTTTGCAAGGGCCAATTTTGGCCTTTCATATGAGATGGCACACATTTAGAAGTCAGAACCAGAAGCAATCTTTTGACACCCAACAGTTGGAACCTTGTCAACACGACCTTCTGTCTTCCTGGATACAACATCCTTCAGGTACCAAATCTCATAAATGAATTTATACTTATCTTGGTTTCCAAGGGGATATAGCTTTGGAAAAGACCACTACAGTTGAGAACAAGTAAAACTGAAACATCCTGCAATATAGTGAAATTGAGATGTGAAAAGACCAATAATTTTATATATATGACAAGTTCTTTTTAGCATTTAGCAAAAATAAAAAACAAGTTCTCTTGCTGAAAGAAAGAAAGAAAGAATTCTATTTGCTTGTCGAAAGATAGAAAATTTGCTAATTTGCTTGTCGAAAGATAGAAAAAATGCTATGTGCTTGTCATCATCATCACCTTGTAAAAATGTCGAGAACTAAAAGAAAAATAAATGTATATTGCAGAACATCCACATGCTCAGAATGCATATCGGTAGATTGCATCAGCCACTCCATCTTCGTCGTTGCTGGCACCAATGATGTCAGCAACAGCTTTAGCCTTGTCAGATCCATTACTGAGAGCTACTCCTAGAGAAGCTAGCTCAAGCATCTCAACGTCATTTTCCCCATCACCTATAGCCATGACCTGATAAACAAAATTCAACAAACGTCATAACTTTATAATTGCCTACTTCCACCCCACAAAAAAAACGATTCAGAAACAGCTTTAATGAGCTTCACTCATCAAGTGACATTTACTGTCCAATTACCCCGTATTTCCACTTCTATCACTCATTAACAAACACTTCATTTTAAAATAGTGAACATATAAACTCCTGGAAAACCATAGTTCCTAGGGAATTTGTTAAACAAGTAAAAGTCTTAACAATATTATCAAGAAGGAATCTGCAACAGTCAGAGAAAAGGAGATGGGGGATATGCCAGGCCTAAAAAATGTGCCGCCAAACCCCCGTAAATATCATTATTGCAGATATTTGAAGTTTTAGAACTGCCCCGTAAATATCATTATTGCAGATATTTGAAGTTTTAGAACGGCCGTTTATACTAAAACTTTTGGAGGCCTTCTAGATTAGTATATAGTATTTTTTTTTATTTTAGGTAGAAGACACCATGTCTATTTCATCATCAAGACAGAGATGGGTCATCAAAGATGCCTATAAAAGATATTTTGGACGATTTACACGAAACTCGTAATTTATCAAGACATAGATGGGTCATTAACTAATATTAAAATCCTTAGCTGGGGTTTGGTTGGTAGGAATGAAATGAAACTAACGAAGGAAACCAGATGCATACAAGAAGGATGCAAGAGATGACAGAGTACATTTTATCCAGGCATAAGAATTTATTTATTTTTAAAAATTAATGGTAAAAAATGAATTGAAGAAAGAAAAGACCATTCACTAGAGAGAGTGGAAGGAATGAACCTAGTACAAAGTGATGAAACTGAATAAGGTAATAACCTAGTACAAACTACAAAGTGATAAAATTTATATACTCTATTCTTTATATGTGTTCTGCACTTCTGCTTACTTAATAGTAGTTTGCTTTTAATTTCCTGAGGTTGTTGATCTAGTTCCTCTTCATTTTTTTACTAATTCACAGTCAAATATCTTTCAACAATAGGATAATGTTGTGCAGCAGAAGTAAACAAAGAAAACTCAATTCAGATTTCAGATTAAAAAGTACTAGGTTTAGAAAATTTACTCACGAGAAAACTGATGTAAATTATTGTTTCATATATTAGTGGCTATATAATATTAGTTGATAGATATCACCAAGAAATAAGGGTATATGATCATACTGCATCTTATTCTTTCATCCAACCAATTTGTTGTGATGACGTAATAGCACTGCTTATATAATATTAGTTTGGTCACTCAATGTTAACACATATAAACGTAGTTTTTACAGCTCCAAATTTCATCATTTAACATATTTAAAACATAGCTCAATCACTAATTTTAGAAGGCCTCTGGGGAAGCAGCCACAAAATTGATGCAGGACAGGAATTGAAAACAAGAATAAAACAAATAGTTATCGAAAAGCAATGAATTATACGAATCCCAAGAATAAATAATCAATATTATTCCCAAGAAAAAGTGTATAATCAA
>PHNY01044692.1:34438-45416 GCA_003724115.2 Anethum foeniculum
GTAGAAACCAATTAATAACATATATATTAATTCTTTATTCTCGTTCCTCATCAAAAATTGTCTACCCTATCAGTCAATTTCAGCAAGGACACAAAATTTGAAACAAAAGAAAAAAACACCCAACACCTCTTGGTGTAGTGATATTTCGCTTGCTCCTTTACGGGATTTCGAGGGTTCGAACCTTATCGAAGAAGGTGTGTGTGTTGAGTGTGTTTAACTAGCAAAATAAAAAATGATGAAAAATCGCATTCTGGGGATATGACACAGGGCCTTCCATAAGTGTAACTGGTGTTAGGGTGAGTCAATTAGTATGAAGTGACAGTAGCAGCCAAAACAATATTGTACAGTACACTTGCTAACAAACCTCCTTAGCGCTGACACCCAGATGATCAAGCAACATCTTTACGCCACTCCCTTTGGAAGTTCCTAGGGGGACAATTTCCAGCATGTCATCCTGCGCCTGGACTACGGAGGCACGATTGGTTGTGACTTCTGACCAATAAGGCCGCAGTGTAGTACTCACCCCCTCAACAGTATCTAAAAATAACACCTTCTGCACAATTTGAAGTAATGTTGAAGCTCAAGTAACAAAAGACAACCAAACTACATGAGAACAAGTGACTATATGTCTATTCTCCCTCTCTCCTAATATGTGTCCACTTCTCAGTATCAAAGGTTGAGCAACAAAACTGGTTACAGATTAAAACTTACTCAAGCAAGAGTTGGCTTTTTGATGTTATAATGGCAGCCTAGTTTTGGGATATTAGTTAAAGCAGAAATAAAACTTGACTGCTCAATTTTTTACTACTTTCAAGTTGTGCACTTTATCTAAATAGCATGGTATTAGCCATAAAGAGAAAGTGAAGTTTCTGGATATGTGCTCACTTATTAAGAGGACTCTGCTATATATCTCATGAAAAAAGATACGCATACATTACATGCTAGTGAATATGCTTAAACATTTGTTTTACTTTTAACATACATGTTACTCACACCACATGTTCGTTGAATGTACCAAGCAAACTAAGAAGTTGAACTTTTAATGTTACAAAGATTAAATATATTCAACCCCTAGGGTTTGGTCCCACTTGCCACTACTTCATTAGTTCTAGGGTCTAGCTACCTTGTGGAGTTTATTAATGTAATTTGATATGCGTTGACAAGAAAACATTTGGAAGATACCTGTATGTCACCGCTAGCCAAGAGATGCTCCACAGAAGGCATGATCTCTGCCTATAAAAAGATGGTATGAAATATGTAAAGAACACCTAGCAAACAAGTACAATGGTTATGCTACCAGAAAAAAACTAAAGAGCAGGCACCTTTGGCTCCTGATATACAGTATGAAGTGAGTCCACAAGAGGGTGATCTACTAAAGTCAAGCAATGGTCCTGGCTGAATGCAATAAGTGGAACTTTATGCTCAAGAGAATAGAGAAATGCCTGCACTTATAGAAGATTAAAGACCAGTTATTATATAATAAAGAAGCCACCAACAATAATATTATTGCTGCAATCATATCTAGTTTTTTCTCATGCAATAGGAATCAGGATTTACTATAATTTAGACCCTCAACAGGGGGGATCTTAATTGAAAACTATACACTTATTTTACAACAAAAACATAATTAAAACTCATGGAGTAATATATAGTATATCCAGAAAGAAAGAATTTCCTTATCATCATCCAATGTGCTTACACGCCATCCTGAATATATTAATTTATAATACAAAACACAATTTTGCCTAAATTTTTTAGAAAACAAGCAAAAATTTGACCACAGGAGCTATTTTGATTTGGTTTGCTTCTTTGCTCTGAACAAAAATCAGAGAATAATACACTAAGAATGGGGAGTGCACAGCTAAAGCCTGAAGGGACTGATATAAAATCAACTAAGATGTGCTTGATGCATACATGTCAGTATGCACCCTATGATATGCTAAATATTATAATTAAGCAACACGCATAAAACATTCCCATGTCAGATACTTAACAAAGTTTCGCATCGGGATGATCAGCTTACTCCACGGAAATAAAGGGCACTACAATAAGAATGGGGAATGCACAGATGAAGGGCTGTATGGAAATAGTATAAAAACAACTAAGATGTGTTTGATGCATACATGTAAGTGTGCCACCCTATTATTTGTGCTAAAAATTAGAATTAAGCAACCCCGTACAACATTCATATATTGAATAATTAGCAAAGTCTTGCATCAGGATTATCAGCTTACTCCACGAAAAGTAAGAACCCCAGAAGGGCACTACAATAAGAATGGAGAATGAAAAGCTACATGGAAGGAGTATAAAAACAACTAAGTGTTTGATGCATACATGTTAGTATGTCACCTTATTATGTGCTAGAAATTACAATTGCACAACACAAACAACATTCCACATCAGATAATTAACAAAGTCTCTGTCTTACATCAGGATGATCAGCTTATGCCATGGAAAGAAAGGACCCCAAAAGGGCACTACTTTTAGCAAAATTAAGGATCAATCACAACCCTCAAATCTAGAGGTATCATTGTTATCGGCTCACTAAGAAATCAACAATTAACTAACATGATTCAAAGAACACAAGCGATCTATGGTCCTGTTAAGGATGGTCTTAAAAGATTATCTAAAAAAAAAACAGAAAAGGAATTACCTCTCTGCATACATCAGGATCTAAATTCCTTCTACAAATCTCACGGCCTTGTCTACCATAAACAAGCAATCCCTGAAATACAATAGCAAATTAGGATGAGATCAAATCTAGCTGATCAACTGAAGCATAAGAAATTTATTGTATGAAAAAAGATACATACAAATCTAATATGATGCAGGAAAGGTGTCTCATGATGATTACTTGTTAGGATAAAAAGTCTTGTCTTGTAGGACATATATCTAGATGACAAGTAATCAATTGATCAATCTGCAATCATGGATCCTAATCGACTATGTTTTGATTGTTGGCTACTCTTTATAAAGCTGCCAAGGTGCCCATAGGTACCTTGTCACACGGTGATCTTTCTTCTTTTCTATATTTCTTAAGAAATATGTAAGCAAAAATATCAACTTATAAATAAGCTAGTTAAGAAATTTAAACTTAATACATATTCTTTCTTTCTTAAATCTTTTCCTTGAAAGTGATAAGCTGTAATAAACGCAATAGAACATCACACAACTTAAAAGCTTACTAGATTGACCTTTTGACAGAAAGATGATTTTACCACTTCAACTGTTATATTTAAACTAAAAATTTTATGCTTAAAAGTCCATATCATCTGTGGATCCCCATTAGTCATAGCTTATCGATTTTAATTTACATTTTTCCCGTATGACTAAAGCATTCAAACTTAAGCGGTCAAAAAAAAAAAGAAAAAGGACAGAGTTCGGTATCCTTTGTCAAAGAATTATCACCTCCTGTCCAAGAACAATAGTTAGGTAACCATAAAACCAGTAAAGAGTACTATAACTCTGAAAAGAGAAGTACTGTACAGTGCATTTGTATTTTGATGAAGAAAGGAAGCTACAGTCTCTAACTAATAATTTTAATCATTTTTGAAAGGTCTTTCTACCAGGTTAGAGGAGTTTGAACAGTTTTTAAGGAAAAATCCTGAATTCTTCATTAGGAATTCCTAAAAAAAAGTTTGGGAGTACAGTCCCAAAGCCTGATTCCTTATGACTCTCCAGTTTACTCACTGTTAAGTAGAACTTTGATTATTGCATATTTTAAATATCATTTAAGTTTGTAAATTTAACATGAAATACTGAAAACCATCATATTATTGACAAACCATTTCTAAATAAAACTAAACATAATTTAGGACTATCAAACTGGCCTTAATATCTTGTGAGAATGCCAAATTAGGAAAGTTTTTTATTTAATCTGATCCTAGTAGAGTATATACGGCAAATTTTTAGCAGCAAACGTCCTTGAAGACAAAGTATAGCACATAGAACAAACCTGTACAAAAACACCGGGAGAAGAGTCTGAAACAATGCCACCATCTCCTGCCAAATCTACCATTTTCAAAAGACTGATAACAGCTGGGCGGGTCTGTTAAAAGTTTACTTTATGATTTAACATCCTAAACTGCCGAAAGAGTTGACGAGGAGGAAAGGAAAAAATAAAAAGAAAGTAGTAAATCATATGCTTACTTTTCCTGTAGCTATCACCACCCTTACACCCCTTGATATAACCTCTCTCAAAGCTTTTGCTGTTGCTTCACTAATTCGACTTTTGCTGTTAAGCACTGTTCCTTGCATTTGAAATACTCACTATAAAGCACTGAAAGCTAATAAAAACAAATTAAGTCATTGTAAAGAATCAAATAAAGAATACTCACCATCCATATCACAAAAGATATGACTATACTTTGGTCTGTAGAACCGAAGACTGCCTTCTTTCTTTCTGTCTTTAAACAATTCACTGGTTAAGAACCTATCAACTATCCAGATCTACGAAATAGCAAAAGCAGCTAACAAATTGATAGCAAAATACCATCAGAAAAAAATGAAGCCAAAAGGAAGAAAATATATATTGATTTCAAGGGCTAATGAAACTTGGGAAGAAGATATACATAGATTTCAACTTTCAAGGGCTAGTGACAAAGACTTCCTCAATTCTGCCACCCTTCTATGGAGTCAATGTGTCTTTTAATCAATTTGGTCCACTAACTTACAGTTTTAAATAGATACACAGCATTAACTTACAAGACAAAACCAGAACAAATTATGCAAGAGAAATAAAGTATATACCTAACCAAGATTCTTGTTATGTGATTTTCTCAACAGTGGTATTGATAGAGGCAATTTTTAAGCAATTTTTTAGAATTGCTTCTCATCTGTCAGCTTTTCATCTACTTCATATTAAATGTTTGTTTTATTTTCTCTTTTCTTTGGTGTATGCCTTTTCTTTTTCTGCACATAGGATTACTGTTAATACATTTAACGGTTGTTACTCTAAATTCCCATTAATGAATGTGTACAATTCCACTGTCTTCATGAAAAATAGTGGATGAAGGATGCCTTTCCTATTCCGATCTGTTGGAAAATGTTATTTTCACATTAAAATTGAGTAAATTATTAAGTTTTCATTATTCACATTTATTTTAGTTACTGACTAATGAGTACGACCTTTGTATCGCTAACAAATAAAACTATGACTTACTGATAAACTAGAATTTGTGTTTCTGACTAATTGGCTAAAAATCTAACAAGTGCATTAAATGATTCAATACTAAGGATATTGATAGCATGAATTGCGATAGAGGCTGTGATAGCTAAATCATATATCTCAATTTGTTTTCAGGAATAAATAAACTGTTTGAAACTAATGTTCACTAATATTTCCTTTGTCAGCAAAAACTGGGATTTATCACATAAGCATCATGTTCTAGGTGCAAACCTGGAGGTAAAACAATATTGTGTAAAGGTTAGGAAAACAACATAATGAACAAGAAGTGCATATGGTTCAAATACATATTGAAATATTCAATCCCTAAACAGCACTTTGTCGTGTAATTTATCTATTGATACGTGTAAGCTTCCAGCAGCTAGCTGAATATACAGCCATAATAGGGGGAGAATCAAATTTTTAAAAGGAGGGAAAAGATTGGCGAGGAATGAAATTTGATGGTCTCTGAAGAAGGGAGTAGAGTGTGCACTTTGCCAATGTGGATATAGTTTCATCACTATTGCCTTATATGAAGATTATTAAAAATAAAAAAGTACCAAAAGGAAACAAATTGATTATTATAATCTTTTAACAAGATGAACATTACCAGTTGAAACATCTATATGAGAGATATCATTATCTTCATCGGCAGTATAGGCGCTCTGAATTAATCCTTTCCCTTTCCATCCTAGACTCTTCAAAAGAAGTTCCTCTTCTTTCTCCATTTCTGCTTCAGCCTCATCACTGAGCTCATGATCGAACCCCAAAAGATGTAGCAATCCATGAACCTGAAGGGATAAAGCATTTATGTATCTAGTTTAAGCTGACAATAAAAGTCTTATATCTGGCCTTCAAACTGTAGTTGGTCTAAAAGTTTCAGTTAGCCTGAAGGGAATCACAGAATTATACACACACACAGAGAACGGAAGAAAGAAGAGTGATTCTTATTAACCAAAAAAATACTTTCCAAATCTGTGCCAGAAGATGCCCTAGAGAGTATTAATATTTTCCTTAAGCCAATTATTTATTAAAAATAAAGTATTAAAACAATGAAGACAAACCAACATTTTCCAGACATTCCACATAATATTCTAATCTTCAGAGAGTCATTTTGCATGAACAGTGACTTTGTGAGTATTTATTAATAATCAGTGGCAACATATGCACCATTATTATCCCAGGACGAAATGTTCAGATTTGATAGTAGAACTTTCCTTCCCAGTATTGCATATTACCTCTCATCGAGGATAGACTTATCCTCTTCCCACATTCTATATTTATTAAACGATTACGAGAAATAAATATTGACTGAATTTACACTCTGTTCCCGAATTTGGGAAAGAAAAGAATAGAAAATGATTATTTTCTCTTCTCCCCCAATCTTCTCAAAAGTGGAGAGAAAATTTTGGAGACAAGTATAAAGAGATTTTTTTTTCCTAGTCTTTAGCTTTCTTTTCTCTTCTTTCCAAAAAATTCATTCTGGAACAAGTGGTGGAAATATATTCATAACTTTCCTTTCTTTTCTTTCCAAAAATTGTTTCTGGAACACGGCGTTAAAGGAAAGAAAAGCATTGCTTTCAAAGAAAAGAGTCCAGACACTTTTCAAAAGAGAGGATAGATACTTTAGAATATTATATGATGGACACTAAAAAAGAAAAAGAAAAAACATGTCAACAAGGCTATGCAACCAACCACAAGTATGCGTATCTCATCAAGAAGAGTGTGCCCTCTTTCTGCTGCTTGCCGTGCCGCTGTCTCAACAGAAATTACAATGTCACCCATCATAANAAAAAAATAATTTGCGCAATGATGAGGCGAGAGACAGGTAAATAGTTCTTACAATTGGAAGCTTTAGTTCGGGAATATGTTGGGACATGGAGAGAACATCAGTTGCATGATCCTCACCCCTCCAGTCCTTGTTAAGTTTGCAAATAAATTCGTCATTGCAAAGAAGTACAGACAATTCAACATTCTCAAAACAACCAACATCATCAATTGCAGGATCTCTTGTTTTATACTGTGAATCTTTCAAACCATCAAATGCTACTTTCATGGCCATCGGGACATTAAGTCGTAGAACTTCTGCAATATCCTGTGCCGAGTAAGGAAAGTAAAAACATTCAACTACTGTTTAATGTCTACAATCTAACAACAATAGTCACTCAGAGGAGAGTTATCAGTTCCGAATCCGATTATCGAGTCTCAATATTTAGGCAGTGACGAGATATGAAATGATGAATGATGTGAGGGCATTTCAGATGAATCAAATATTCTGGGTTACTTGAAACCAATGTTTTCTATCATAGAGTAATTAAGAAAGACATTAAAAGATATACTCCCTCCGTCCCACCCCACCCAATTGTTAACGTTTGTGAGAGAGTGCCCGACGCGCATTTTAAGATGAATATAAAGTATACTTCTATAAATTATTTTTAAAATTTTCTTTTTCTGAATAAAAATTTGAACATTCAATTTTTATTCAGAAAAAAGAAAATTACAAAAAATAAGTTATAGAACTATACTCAAATTTTTATTCAGAAAAAAAAAAGAAGAAAATTACAAAAATAAGTTATAGAACTATACTTTATATTCATCTTAAAATGCGTGCCGAACACTCTCTCACAAACGTTAATAATTTGGTGGGACGGAGGGAGTATTAAATTGACAAAGTTCAAAGATGTAAACTGATCTAACAGAACAAAAAGAGATAGTCTTGCTTGTGTAAAAGACAATTATTACCTGTTTATATGGTTTTGAATGCAATTTATTACCAAAAAATTTCACATACATACAGTCGGGATTAAAGATACAAATTATAAAATTTTTCATAAGGGTCCCTTGGCTACATGTATATGCTATAAAGCCTAATACGTAGCATTTGTCTTATCGAACAAATACTTTCACATGGTGGAGTAGCAAGGAGTCAAACTCAAGGTGGACAAATATACACCTATCTATTTTTCTTTTTGGTGGTCTACAAAAATTATTTTTAAAAAAAATTAGTGTACAAATATTTTTATTAAAAATAAAAGTTAGAAAATTCAACTATGTTAGACAAAACTTGAAGCTACAGTATTATTCTTTGTTATTACCTGTCACCGGTAATAAAGCTTTATACGTACTTTATCAAATTGTGTGTATAAATATCAAAAATCTATATGCTAAAAAAGCTAAAAATTAATAGATAAAATGGAATTTTTTTTACTAATTTCATTTTATTGTAGTTTTATATTCGCATGTAAATTCAAATAATAACACAAAAAAATAAATAAAAATCATCTAAGAAAAACTTGTAAAAATTCTAAGGAATGGTAGCCTACCCTGGGGTGGCCCCGCCTGTTTTCACATACAATTCTCAAGGAGTAACATTTTTTTTTTTTGACCTGCCACAGCGGTCCATCTAGCCAATGCTCAAAAAAGCGCTAGTGTATCTGTGCAGGTAACAGGAATTTTTTAGTGCTTGATGAGTGTAACTGTATCAAGGAGTTTCTATCTAATTTTCACATCTATGAACATATTATCTGGGTTAAGTATATCTCTGTGTAACCTCAATAACCTAGACAGGAGGTCCAATAGTGCAGGAAAACATAATGCCTAGACATATTCTACTGCTGTTACAGGTTACCCAGCAGCCATAAAATATCTATAACCATTTACACCTAATTGTGCCAATTCAGCACAGCTTGACCTACACTGCTTAATAAAAAAATAAAAGCATACAAACAGATCTTGGAGTCTCTCTCTCTTAACTAGTTATTTGTTCCCCAGAAGGAAGTTTTTTCTCGTAAGGTAGGCACATAAATACAATAGTAGGTAGGGAAAATAATTAGTAACCAAGGAATATGAACTAAACCATATACTTGGTACTTTTTTGTTGCTAATTAGTACTCAGTACCTTCATCCATCTTGACATATAAACTTGACCACATTCCCATTATCCTATTTATAGAGCAGAATGTATACATCACCGTGGTTACAGGTGTCTGAAGTAAATTTCCCTATAACCCAAACATTTTTCCGCAATGTACTTCATTATACCGGCCATTAATCACATTTCTAGGAGGCAACACATATCCGTGTGCGGGAATCAAATTTTTGGACAAAGGCACAGGACCCAGCATATATTATTAATAAGTAGGTATATTAGTAAAATTATGTAGCAAAAAATTACACTAAAAAATCAAATTAAGCATGAATTCATAAAGGACTATGCAAATAAGGCATCTTCATCTTGTCTTCTTCATTTTTCTCATTTCTTTCGTTTTTTTATCTTTTTTCTTTTTGCATCCTATTATAAACTCAAATTTTAATTTGTGACCAAGCGTCCGCCTTGGATACAATAATCGAATCCAAAGAACCGGAGTAACATAGGTTAGAAGTAGTCATTTTATCTTTTTTACAGTTAGTTATTGGTGGCTATATTTGCATTTTAGTTACCCACATAAAATGCATCCTCTAAAAGCTTGTAAAGTATTTTCAAGTAGTTGTTATAGTAGATTTTTGGTGTCTACATGTATAAACACACACATTTTCACAAATATCCCAATATATCAATATAGTTTCAAATTTTCATAAACCTTCACATTGTTAATTAACGAGTCTTTCCAACCTGCTGTATGACATATAGAAATCCCTCACCCTCACACACTTTAAAAGTGAGCTACTAGACAATCTAAACTGAAATTCAAAACGAAAGCTCTATCAACAAATTTAAACCTTAGAATCCACCAATTTCACCTCCAAATTCCAAAACCAACAACTTCACTATCAAATTTCAATTCATTTCAGAAAACAATCACCACACAACAAAAAAACACATTCTCAAACCTAACAAACACATATAAACACATACCAGAGTTTCAGGATCATCAGGCAACTGTTCTTCCACACAAATCTTAACACAAAGCTCCAACTCCTTCTGCTTACTCTTCACCGCACGCCTTCGCAGCTTGCGATATCCTCGCTGCTCCGCGAAAAATCCTTTCTTTACACCCCACTCCTCGCCGTACCTCGGCGCCTCCGTTAAAATTCGCCGGCGCCGGCGAATACCGAAGAGCGAAGAAACCGAGGACGAAAATGAGACCGAGAATCGGTTAATTGAGAGAGGCGAGAGAGATTTTAAGTGCGAGGATGAACGGAGAGTGGAGAGAGATGCTATGGGAAGGACGCGTGGAAGTATACGCGCCGCCATGGAGTGGAGTGTGCGGCGGAAATTTTAGAGAGGTGACGCGAAGATTTTTGTACGCCGCAACAAATTATTAAAGAGCCTCGGAGATTTATGAGGATGAAATATTTGTAATTCCGTTCAATATATTACTCCCTCCGTTTCAATATAAAAGTGCACTTTCAAAAAATCACACATCTATACTATTTTTAATAGACGAAATATTAAAAATATCGG
The DNA here is from genome assembly GCA_003724115.2 of Anethum foeniculum. Taxonomy (NCBI): domain Eukaryota; kingdom Viridiplantae; phylum Streptophyta; class Magnoliopsida; order Apiales; family Apiaceae; genus Anethum; species Anethum foeniculum. The sequence goes on from PHNY01044692.1 coordinate 45,007, forward strand.
TCTGGCACCTATTTTTTGGTACAAAGTAATTTTACCTAATTACCCTTACTAATATATTTTTATAAAAGGTAATATTCATAAATATATATATATATATATATATATATATATATACACTATATAAAAATATCACATGCATTTACCTCTTTCAATCAAAAATTTTACCTTTATAATTTTCCTTAACCAAAAAAGTCAAAACACGTTAATCAGTTACCTTTTTAAAAAGATATTAATTACCTTTTTCAACAAAAACATGTTACTTTTTCTATTTTTTCCCCGAAACATTTCTTTTTCCAAAAATATCACGGACAAATGAAATATTTCGTTTTTCAAATATATCACGGGCAATCAAAACGTCTCCTTTTTTAAGGGCAACTAAAATATCTCGGGCAAGTATATTTAATAAAGTA
>PHNY01044693.1:10004-36192 GCA_003724115.2 Anethum foeniculum
TTAAGTGGTGTGGTAGTATGTATAAGTTAATTGTTGGGAGCTTTTATGACTTTTTGCCTAGTTGAAAATTTAGTGTTGCCACTTGTGAACATGTGTGAATCGTTTGACATCAATGATACACTTGTGCAACATAAATCAACCAAATCAAGGAGTCAGGATTACTAGAGTAAGTAAAATTTAGTAATAATGTAATCTGGATAGGGGTTGGACTTGGATGATTGATAAAAAAAGAAATCTGAAGCTACTGTTCTATCCTTGACAATCCTCTAGTTACTTCTGAAATAGTGCTAATGAATGATGCCTTCTCCGTGTCCCCTTATAATAAAGTATGACGGTGGAATTTTGACTACGACCAAATTTGACATAAGGGTTACTTTGATGAAGCGGCATGCTAAAAGCATCATCCTTAAATTGCGCTTGTAATTTATTGTGACACGCAATCTTTGTGGTTATCGTATCATGAAGCAGTAATACAAGGTGCCTAATTTACAGCTGCCATCGATCGGATAATGATGAAGGCCGTATAAGGCCAAACCGTGTTTAAATATAATATATATTTTACTAGATTTAGGCATTTAATTCGTAGTCTTCATCAAAAAACCCTCTCCCTTTATCAAAGTATAAAACAAAAAAAGAAGAAAGTAGTTGATTGATAGCCGGAGACGTTCCGTAGTGAAACAACATAACTAAGAATAGCTGCGGTTGTGTTGTGATGAAATACGCAAGTAGCACAGGCAGTGGCCCTTTTTGGCAATTAGCGGTAGCGGATTGAATTAGTTGTTTTGACTAGCGAATTGACTTGGTTGTTTTGACTAGCGAATTGAATTTGTTATTTTGAATGAAACAGTTTGGTAAATAGTTGTTTGTATTTAACTAGACACATGACAATCCTCTATTTAAAAAGCTCCTTCAAGTAGCTTTTTAAAATTTAATAGATTGGGTCCAAACTGCTACTTTAATCCGCAAACCACCAAACACCAATATTATAGGATTCATCTAGTCAAACCTCTAATTTGGTTCAATCCTCTAATTTTTTCTCAAACCTCTAATTTCCAAAAAACGGCCAGTATATATTGTAGCTATTATTGAATTCGACACCTTACAGCTAATAATTAGTATATAGCTGCTGATAGCTCGATATACTGCATTGATGGTTGATTGTTAGTCGGAGATGTGCCATAGTCAAACAATACAGCTAAGCATAGCCGCAGTCGTGTCATTATGAAATACATAAGTAGCTTCATTGTGGCTACTCATGAATTATGACCCCTTACAATTAATAATTAGTATATTGCTGCTGATAATGCACTGGTGGTAGATTGTTAGCCGAAGACGTGTCGTAGCAAAACAACAGAAGTAAGCGTAGCCGCAGTTGTGATGAATTAAAATACATAAGTTGCATAGACGTTATACACTGTAGCTACTTAGTAAAAAATTTACCCCTTACAGTTATTTATATTGCTGCTGATACAGCAATGTAATTGCAAGTTCTGGACTTATTATTTTTTTTTAATGTTGGAATTCTAACCTATAAACTAGCAGGACATAAAGAAAATATTTAGCTGCAAGTTATGCTGATATATGATTCACTTTTCCGTTTTAAATTAGAATAAACAGGAACAGCCAGTTGAATTTTTTAAATTTTGCCATAAACAAACTTACTGCACTAGAACATATTTAGAACATAAATACACTTCACTTTATGATACGATGAACTTGCAATGCAACAATATCCCAGATTGTTTTCAAAATTCTGGATCATGTATCATGCAACTTCCTAAAATTGTTCAAATTTTGCAGATGTAGAAGTCCCAATAGCATGCATCATTCTGATCGGTTTGTTTGCACTTCAACATTATGGCACCCACAGGGTTGGATTTCTATTTGCACCTGTTGTTATTATATGGCTTTTAACCATCAGTGCCATTGGTTTATATAATGTACTCCATTGGAATCCTCATGTGTACCGAGCACTCTCCCCATATTACATGTATAATTTTCTGAAGAAAACCCAGAAAAAAGGGTGGATGTCCTTGGGTGGGATCTTGCTATGCATAACAGGCAAGTTTATCACCTAATGTGATACTAAATGCTTTAGATTAAATGCTATATAAATTAAATATATCTTTTACCTGAATATCTAAACTTTACAACATTCTGCAGGTTCAGAAGCTATGTTTGCTGACCTGGGACACTTCTCCCAGTTGTCAATAAAGGTATTACTTTTGATTTCTTTCTGCTTGAAAGCTAATTACTGTTTAGAATCATTTCGTGTTCTCTTTCAAGGATACATGTAATATCATATATGTAAGGAACTGATATTTTTCCAAGGATCATGCAGTGAGGAGACTCACTGTAATATCATAATTTCCTAGCTAGAACAACAATAATCTAAGCCTTGAATAAACTTATATATATATTTTTGACATCTTGTATCTTAGGTTGTGCAAATATTGTGCTATTTATGCACATTACCCATTTTTCATCAAACACTTGACATTTTTGAAACAGACAACATCATGAAGCAAATGCTATTTTAGATTAGTGTAAGATGTTGTAGTTCTACACACTCTTTTTACCTCTTACGTGATGCAATTTCTAGTGTTCAAGGAGAAGTCTTATAGTGTTAGTGTTAGTTCAACAGAACAAGATTAATAAATATGTACAGTCGAATCAGTCTCAATAATAGAACGCATGAACATTCACTGTCAGGTTAATGCTAATTGCTGACAGATATATGAATATCTATGCCCTCTTATCACCTGCAATTAAGTAGTAAAGGTATAGAAATTTAAACTTGGATCCACCGAGTCAACCTCATAGAGTCACAGTACAACCCCCTTCGGTGGCCTCAACATGTAGGCTGATGCTACTTGTCGAACCAGCTGCGCTTCCTTCTGCATTTATATTTAAGTTGTATCATTTGAGGCAGCAGCTTTATAACATATATTATTAATATTAGTTGTTTCTTTTTCGCAGATTGCTTTCACAACTTTCGTTTATCCATCTTTGATCCTTGCTTATATGGGCCAAGCTGCATACTTATCTCAGCATCATGCGACTGCTCATGATTACGATGTAGGATTTTATGTTTCTGTCCCGGGTAGGTTTTCCAACCATTTTCTTAAAAGGAGCATATGAGTAGTGGTTGGCCTCAGCTAACTCAAGATATTAATTCCAGAGAAAATAAGATTGCCAGTTCTGGTGATTGCCATTCTAGCTGCAGTAGTGGGAAGCCAAGCAATTATTACAGGAACTTTTTCAATCATCAATCAATGTTCTTCACTTGGCTGCTTTCCTAAAGTTAAAGTAGTCCACACGTCAACTAGCATTCATGGCCAAATCTATATCCCCGAGATCAATTGGATCTTGATGACCTTATGCTTGGCTGTTACAATTGGATTCAGAGACACGAGACGCTTGGGTAATGCTTCAGGTATAGGAAATACTCGAGTGGTAATTATATTTTGCTAGCAGTTTAGCACTAATTTTTTATCTATGTACTTCCGAAGGAGTACAGATTGTTCAAATTCCATTTGCTTGCCTAATTATTAATGACTTTGTGTTTGCATTTTTGGATCCAGGCTTGGCAGTAATTACTGTGATGCTGGTCACAACCTGCTTAATGTCTGTAGTTATGGTGTTATGCTGGCATCAAAGTATCTTTCGTGCAATTTGCTTTGTGTTGTTTTTTGGGACAATTGAAGTTCTTTACTTTACTGCTTCTCTTGTCAAATTTCTTGAAGGTGCTTGGGTCCCGATTGCTCTTGCATTCATATTCATGATAGTAATGTATGTCTGGCACTTCGGAACTCTCCAGAAGTATGAGTTTGATCTACAGAATAAGGTCTCTGTTGATTGGTTACTTAGCTTGGGTCCCAGCCTTGGCATAGTACGAGTGCGTGGGATTGGTCTCATTCATACCGAGCTAGTGTCTGGAATACCAGCAATATTCTCCCACTTTGTTACCAACCTTCCAGCCTTTCACCAGGTCCTAGTGTTTCTATGCGTAAAATCTGTACCTGTTCCTCATGTTGAACAAGAAGAACGTTTTCTTTTGGGTCACGTAGGCCCAAAAGAGTACAGAATGTACAGGTGCATTGTACGATATGGTTATCGCGATGTTCACAAGGATGATATGGAGTTTGAGAAAGACCTATTTTGCAGTATAGCTGAGTTTGTAAGGTCAGGAAAATCAGACACCAACAGAGATATACATTCGGTGAACGATAACGAGAAAATGATGGTTGTTGGAAGGCCTTCAACCAGTGCACAAGGTATACATACGTGGGAAGACAATTTAGACAATTGTGAGATTGTTGGCACGTCAGAGCAAAATGATATACAGTCTCCAGAAGTGAACAAGCCAAAGAAAAGGGTGAGATTTGTCGTTCCAGAAAGCCCAGTTATCGACAGAGGAGCGCAAGATGAGTTGCAAGAACTGATAGAAGCTAGAGAATCTGGGGTGGCTTATATATTGGGCCATTCCTATATGAAGGCAAAACCAGGGTCTAGTTTTATGAAAAAGCTTGCAATAAATTATGGGTACGAGTTTTTGAGGAGAAATTCTAGAGAATCTACACATGCACTAAGTGTGCCTCATGCATCCACATTAGAGGTTGGAATGGGTTACTATGTATAATGTTGTTAATAGGTGAATACCTCGCCTTCTTTCTTTTGGTATAGATTATAGAATATATAGTGTTGTAAATATTTTTGTATACGGCGACAATGAAAAATGGAAAAATATAAATCATATGTTTGATCTAGCAGCTCTATGGTAAATAAATAAATATATGTGTGTGTGTGTCATCTAGTAGTGTTATGGCCGTGTTTTACCACTTACCGAGTTCAAATTTTGTTAAAAATAAGGTGGTGAATGGGTTAGTGTAACAGCCTGATGGGGTATTTCTCTAAATACCGAGGCGGATAAACGTACTTTTCAGACTATTAAATTCTAGAATCAAAACTGTTAGTGTGTTCGATTATCGAAATAAAAACATTACATATTATTAGATGTTAGGGCCTCGTCCTGAGGGATCATTTTGATGGCAATAAGTCTTTCTGCGATTGGATGGAGTTTCCGACAAACAAGATTATAACAAAAAAATTTGCCTTTTCACGAAAATATTATAGAGGGAAGGCAGAAAAATTTGTTATAATTTTGACCGTCAAAACTTCCATCCAACGGTGAAATAACATATTGCTATAAAAACGGTCCTCACAATACTCTTTGTGTTGAACTGACAAGTTAAAATTACCGACAACCCAATTGAAAGAAAGCACGATAGTAAAGCATCTATGAGGACACCTCATTGCTGTTTCTTTTTTTAAATGACTACCATTCTGCCAAGGAGACCCTATAGTCTATTCCACATTTGAAGATCTGAAGCAGTGTGATCTAAAAATTTACACCAAATAGGCAAATACTAGGAAACTACAGACCAAACATGCAGGTTTCACATAAAGTTGATCGTTATACACATCAAAGTCATTATGGATTTTACGTAGCAACTGGCTTGCATTCCCTATATTATGAGGCTGAACCTCAGAACCTGAGCGAATATGTTGCACCGGACATGCTGATCACTGAATGCTCTCACCGTTGATTCTCAGGCGATGCAAATGCATCGAGCAACAATTTTATAACGTGTTAAGGCATAAAACTTGTTTTCGTCCTAGTCGTGGAAACTTTGGAAGAAGTTGCTGTCCTCTTTCTTTATCTTCTCAGTTCTCATAGAATATTTACACGATAACCTGAACTTTTGTTATAAAATTTGGTTAAGTTAGTAGATGATGAAATCCAAATGCTGGCATATATGAACAGAGTACAGATTGAAGAAGAGTAGAAACGACTTAATCTTCATTTTCTAGTTGGTTTAGTAAGCTAACCTAGCTAGACCAAGCAACAATTTCTCTTGTTCTTCAGTATACTGTGACTGGATATCTTGGGCACGCATGCTATGAGACTACAGTTACTATATGTTATGTCGCAGCTCCTTCTAAAAGATTTACAGGAGTCGCAAGGTTTGTGTTTTCGATGCAATAGGATCTCTTCTGACTCGAGTATGAAATCATTTTGTCAGCAACTTAACACGGTTTTACACAATTAAACATAACTCGAGCCTGCTACCTGATATTGGCTTTAAATCCACAGTTTGTACTAATCCATAGCCCTTGGAAACACTTTTTTCATATTGATCGAGATGTTATGCAAATTAAAGTAAGAAACCTGTTTCCGTTGGGAAAAAAAGCTTTTTGAAAAGTTACTTGTCACCGTCCAAGGTTCGAAGATGACATTGTTTGGATTTTTCTTCTTTGATGTGCTTAAAAATATTAAAAATTGAAAGTATACCCTACTGGCTTGCTTGCAGATCTGGAACTATCCTAGCATTTCTCTATCAAGAAAAAACTGGGGCGGTTTTTTTTCCTAGGTATATGTTTCACGATATCTGGTGGTTAGGATATAGGGCTCGTGTGGCTGTTGGGATTCATATGTTTGCAATTGAATAACATATCCTTTATGACTTTATCTCGTGGAAATAGATTATAATATCATACTAGCCCATGACCCGTACGAAAATAAAAAATAGGAGTATGTTTTAATTGTTATTTACTGTACCAAATCGACAACTAACAACCTGTAGATAGATACTACTTGAATTATTTAAACAGTGCTCTGAGCCTCTGGCAATGACAATATTACTCGGAGCACTAGAGGTAGTATAAGATAGATTCCTATTCTCGCCTCCTTTTCCCTCCCTAAAATGTTGAATTACTCAGCCACCCAGGGGAAGAAAAATAATTGAAAGAGAGTGAACAAGCAGACATGCGATATCGCGCGCAAACATGAACTTCAAATTATGGATGACGGTGATAATTTATATGAAATTCAAATTCTGCATCAAGAAAATTTGGTGGACTTGTATCATTTTCATGTCAATTATCACTAGTAGAAACAGAGGGCATTAAACTTGAAAGGAACACTCCATAACCCCACAATCCACCAACTATGACTCTTTCTCCTCTTGTCAACCAAATGTTTCAAAAATCATAGCTAATTATAAGTTAAAGGAGTACAGAAACTTCAACTTATTCATCATCACAAGACTCCCTCCCACTATTTTTTATGGATCCCACATCTAGCATGGCCTGTGTAAAAATATCATAATATGTAGCTCTAAAGAAACCCAATTCCCTCTTGCAAAAGCAATATAATACCCTCCATATATTATAGACTCCCAGTCATTTATGTAAAAAATGGTGCATATATGTACATGTATATCTAATATCTTTAATTGTAATGGAAAAAAAGGCAACCTCCATAAAATGTAATCTTCCATTGTACAGGCAACAACTCAGCATGTGTAGTGGATACATAATGTGACTTGAACATGTAAGTCTACTTTACTGTCTGTCTAGAGCTTTCTACACCATAATTTTCTAGTGCATAAGTTGTAAACTAATCATGTAGGTTCAAAATTTCAATACAAGAAATTAAGAAAGGCATTTCAAAAATCACAACTCTGATCAAGATTCTTCAATTTGAATAGAAAGATAAAGCGTATGTTTGATATTTCCATCTTGCTCAAGGACGCGAGGAAAAAAAAAGCATCATTCGCGGTAGTTCCCATACTGAAAGAATTGAAAGAGTAACAAGAAAGTAAAAGTGTCGAAAAACTTTAATTAGATCAATGAAAGGATTACAAAGTTGACAAAAATTCATCTATGCTTCATATGACTCAAGTCCTAACAGTCCATGGCAAACTTATATTAGTGGAAGAACTAACCATGGGCGTATCTGCAGAATTAGAGAACTTATCTTTCCTAGGCCATAGCCAGATCTTGGAAACAGAAAAGCTCTCACCTTTGCTTCTATTGTCAATTTTCTTGGCATTAAAATCACCTTCAGTTGAAGAATCCCAATTCTGAACACTCCTCTCTTTCACGGGCCTATCTCTGCTACTGGGGCAAAAGGCAACTTGCAGCTCTGAATTGTCAACAACATATTGAAATGATCCCATTGAGTAACACCTTCTTGCATCCAAATTACTGTTACTCGGTTCCACCACTTCATTAGTATCAATTTTTGCTTCAACATTCGTGCTTCTAAATTTTCCAAGTCTAACCGGAAGCATCCTCTTTTCACTAGCAACCTCATCAAAATCAGCTGGCTTTTGACCGCAAGAAACACCAATACGAATACTACCTGAAAACCCATCTTCATCTATTCCAGAATCATCAAATTCAAAAATTGGATTCTCCATTGAAAACCCAGGCGTAAAAAGCGTTCCTCTACAAAGTGGACAAGTCGAATTCGACAATAACCATGTATCAATACAATCAATGTGGAAAGCATGACTACACAAAGGAAGCAATCTCAGCTTATCAAGCTCCGAAAACTCACAAAGACAAACAGCACAATCAAATGGTTCTTTCAAACCCCTAATTTCCTTGTAAAGAAACACAGGTAGAGCATCTATAAAAGCTTGATCCAATCCAGAATCATGTAAATTGAACAGCTGCTGTAATTGTCTCTGGACAGATTCAGAACCAGACATTTCAGGGTTTCTCCTAGATTGCGAGTTTGATGAGGAAGATCTTTTTCTCATAAGGAATCTAACAAACAAGTGGAGTATACCACAAATGAAAAATATCACAGCTACTACTACTATAACAACAAGAACTGTTGGACTAATTTTACTACCAGATGATGAAGTAGTATTAGTTTCATCAGAAGAGTTGCTCACAAGAAGATTTCTTTGGTTGATTCTAGGTTGAATCAAACGCATTTTAGCTAATACAATGAATCAAACTTCATTTATAACACACACAGCCTCAACTATCAAGAATTTGAGACACAAACACACTATATTACACGAATATAAATCCTAATCTTGGTTGGATTCAGAAGCAACCCAATTGAGTAAAACACACTTAAAGCTGTATAACAATCAAATCTTGACTTATCTTTGAGAGGAATAAACATAAACATACATTATAAAAGCTTGAACTTGAAACTTCAATATGAGCTTGCTTAGCTTATATTATTATTCAATGGAAAGTGAAAAATTGAAGAAGAGATGTGAGAAGTTCAGCTTACCCCAGACTTGAAAATCTTTAAGTGCATAAGATTGGGGTTTGAGAGATTATAAAATTTGGGTCACGGGGGAGAAAGAAAGTGAGTGAATTTTTGATATATTTAAGTTGTGCATGACTTGGCAAAAATAGAAAAATAAAAAAGGTTGTGTTGTGTCATGTGTGTGTGAAATTTGTATGTGCATGTGAAAAGGACTTGGGAGTTGGGGTGACTGACGAAAGCAGGGCGTGAGGAACAGAGCCACACTCTTATTATATCGCCTGCTGGAACCTTCCAAAAAGTATAGTGTGTGTTTTGCACTTTTCCAAAAATTCTCGATTTTGATCGATTAAATTTTACAAGGTACTTTTCGGATTTAATTTTTAGAATTTCATTAATTATTATATACTGCACAACTGATTTATGCTTATATATAATATAATAATTTTAATATTTCTGGCTGGGATTCGAACCTTGCACCTTTTATAAATATAATTTTTTTAACTATATTTAACGGTTCTTATTAATTTGATTTGAAATATTATTATTTTTGAAAGCAAAAGATTTTATTAACTAGAACTTGCATCATACGCAAGAGTCTCCAACAAAAAATTTGGAGTAGACAAAAAATATTCTGGCAATCAAGGTACTACATCAATCAAATGAAAACAATTGTTGGCCTGCCTTTTAACGAAATATACTGCAATATCGGATCTATTTCAAATAAACTCATGACACTCATCAAAAACATCCCAACCTCCACATTATAATCGATTCTCCTTTGTAAGGCATTAACTGTAAGCTGTGAATCAGTCTTGATATCCACGTTTTGAAGCTGCAACAACTGAATTCATCTGGAGGCCCCTAAAACAACTCGAGCTTTTGCTTCTAATACTGGTATCGCCCCCGGATAACGAATTGATTTTGCTTGAATGAACCCACCTTCATGATCTTTGATTACCATCCCTATAGCAAACGAGTGACTCCCATACATTAAGGAAGCATCAACATTTATTTTAACTATATTCTCCACAGGCCTTCTCCATTTTATCTCTGTTAAAATTGCATGCATCCCCTGATTTACATTAGCTTTCTTCGTTTTCTCCCTGCAAGCCTGTTATTCAACTATAAATGTGTTGCTCCACTGTAAAGCCACTGCTGGTGATAATTCCTTCCCCTCCCACACCTTCATGTTTCTGGCATTCTATATGGTCCATAGAACCGTAACTATTTGCACAATCCTTTCCTTAGATTCTGTTGCTAGTTTATCCAAAAGCCATTTTGGAAATGTTTCTGCTGACAGAACGTCAAATGTCATACCTATTCTGCTCCAACACTCCTTAACGAAATTAAAATCCAAAAACAGATGCAACAAATGTTCTATATCATTAACACATTGCGAACATAAAATCGATGTTTGAACACCCATCCCCCACAGAACCTTCCGAACTGGGATATTATTTCAACATTGACGCCAAGTAAATATCTTTGCTTTGTGGGGAATTTCCAACTTCCAGAGATCCATCCAACCTTGACTAGCAATAGCTCTTTTACACGTGCTAAAACTTGAGTGCCAAAATTTATACCCAGATTTTACACTATACTTACCATCATTTGCTATCTTCCATGTTATGCGATCATAGACCTATCATTTCGGGATAGCTGTTGCTAAAATTGCCTTAGCATCACAACTCTGAAATGAGTTCACCGCCTGTTGAGTATCCCATCTTTTATCTTCAGGAATGAATAATTCACGCATATTAACAATAACATCATTCTCATCTCGAACAACATCCACCTTGAAGTTACTTTTCTCTATTAGCCAAGCATCCTCATACATGCGAATAGTTTTACCATCTCCAACCATCCACCTATAACCACTTTTCAAAGCCTCTTTTTCCCGCCAAAGACCAGACCAAATGAAACTACCACCCTTCGAACTTTCAAGAATAGATGAATTAAAATATCTAGCTTTCAAAACTCGTGCCACAAGAGAGTCAGGTCTGCTAGTGAGATTCCAGCATTGCCTACCCAACATCGCCAAATTAAATCCATACAACTCTCGGAAACTAAGCCTATTGGCAAATACAATTTTTAGAATTATTCTGATTATAAATGATCAGATTACCAACGAAACGAATTCAAACCTTGCACCATTGGTAAATACAATTTTTAGAATTATATCTAAAGGTCCCTATCAATTTGATTTAAAATATCTTACGGACGTGGATTGAGTGACCAAACTATAAGTGACCAGATTACCAACGAAACTTTCAATATTTCATCTTTAATATAATAGTATATATCTTTTTATAAATTTAGTATATTAAAGTTAAATCTGTTGCTTATAATATATTTTAATATACCTAATTAATGTTTTAATTAGTTATTCTGATTATTTAATTAGTTATTCATAATTATTTTAAAATATAATTAGGAATCAGTTAAAATTTGAATCGATGTAGTTCTAACCCAAATTGAACATTTTATTTTCGATCTGATTCTTATAATTTGGACCAATCAATTTACTTGTCATCTTTGTAAACAAATCGGTGTGCAGTCTATCAGTCTATCATATTCACCCTTCAGTAAAAGGGTCCTGTTCCATGACAATCAATTGTCAGGGAACAATTAACCAACATTCACTTTTATAGCTGTTGAATCTTTGATACAATGGCTAGGATTTTAAAAAAAATCCAGACGATCCGCTATTATCATAGCGGAGCGGTATCACTCCGCTATTTTTTTTAGCGGAGCGGCCTGTCACTCCGCTAAAAATTATAGCGGAGTGACTGAAATATCATCATAGCCTTTTGTAACTTGCCTATCATCATAGCCTTTTTACCAACATTTCAGTATGGTAGCTTGATAGCTAAACTAAGTATTTCTCTTTATTCACAATGACATTGATTTTCTGTACTAGTGATCCATGTGATTTTATTTACTCCCTGTAACTTACATGTGGATAATTTATGTAAATAGCCCGGTAGAATACCTATATGGGGTCCCAGTTTCATGGGTAACTACATATATAAAAATATGTATTATGTGTACGAGGAAAGCAACCCAACATTGTTTTGACTTTACAGTGTCTCAATCTGAGGCACAATTACACAACATGCTTCTACATAATGATAATGCAACTTGCACAAACAATAGGGCTACAATGTGGTTTCCTTATTAACATTTCCACTTATTGTGCAGTCTTAGGAAGTCCTTCAGACGAGAGCAATGTTATTCCAAATAACACTACAACACCAATTGTGGTAGTGGTTCCCGAATTGATGAGTGATTCTTCTGCTGCTGTAAGTTGTAATACTTAAAGTTAAGACATACTATAGTTACATAAATGAAGTGATTCTGATGCCGTGAAAGATAATAAACTTAAAAGACGTTAAAACTCTTGTAGACTACATGCGACTCGATGAATTTTAATTGAAATTTTAAAGTAAGTTTGTGATTGGTTGTAAACCACTGATTCTCCCATTAAGACTTAATATTAGCAATCATTTCCAGTTGTTGCTCCCCGCCTAAGGACAGGCTCTTACGCGTTACTTAACCGTCTGTCAGTAAGAAACACTAAAGAAGAGTGATATGGAAAAAGTGAAGTAACAATAGTAATTAATAGATGTTGTTTGAAGGTCAATATATTTTAGAACTCCTTATAAGACCTATGCATCTGGTTAACACTTATCTGGTGGAAAGACCGGGCGGCGCTCATCCGACTCTCATTACTATGACTCAAACAAGTATGAAACGTATGCTTGCATATTCGTACATAGGTTAAATCGGAAAAAATTAAGAACGGGAATGATTGCACGCACCAGGTCACCTCACTCAACCATCGCTACAACATCAACAATTTCATAAGTTTAGGCTTCTCTTGCTTATATATAAACATCTCTTTTCCATGTCTTCAGAGACAACCCATAAGGTTTATCCGTTCTTTGTACATCAAGAATACTATTTCTACGAGAAATACCATTACAGATGTACCTCTCATATATTCATATTAAAAAATATTTGTATTCTCCTACGTACTTACGAGTATCAAACTCTATTTTTTTTTTTCCAAAAATAAAACATACTACTTATTCCATTCCGGAATATTAGTCTGTTTTGAAGAACTTTTTTTTATCCCATAATAGTTGTTTAACTTTACATTCGATGAAAAATTATGAAAATTTTTGAACAAATTTACTCTCTTATTTTGTCATTTTCAATACAACTTTACTCCACTTATATATAAAACTTATATAATATAAATTAATATTTAAAAATAATTTAACTGACTTTTTTTTAACATACGTTATATTTTTTGAAAGAGACTGCTATAATGGAATGAAGGAATTACTTTCCTAAGTATAATTTCCAAAGATCAAAACTCAAAATGCCACATTTGGATAAGTATTATGGAGACTAGGACTATGTTAAAGCAAGGGACTTCTAGTCGGATATGAGATGGTTCTCAGGTGAATATTATGGGAGATCCTTGACTACCATCAGTTGATGATCCTTTTATTCACTCCAATAACGGAGTAATTCAGGGTGAAAATGTGTCCTCTTTGATGTGCACTGGCAGCAAGCATTGAGATGTAGATTTGATTACATATGTCCTTATTCCTAGGGATATAAACTTGGTTCTATCCATATCTTTGGCTGATAATAAAAAGGATACATGGTATTGGTGGAAAGAAAAATTTAGTCAGTATTCAGTAAAGAATGCATATATGATAATGCAGGATGAGAAGGCGGACAATCAGATGAATAGTAACTCAGCTTTTGGAGACAGCTATGGAACTTGAAGATACCATTAAAGGATAAACATATTCTTTGGCGTGCTGCAAATGGATGCTTACCAACTTGAAATATTCCACGAATGAAAATAGTGGATGTCAATGCTATATGCCCAGTTTGCAATGAACATCCATAATCAACTTTGCACTTATTGGTTCAGTGCCCCTTTTGCTATATCATACTTCAATAATGAGAATCCAACAACAAACACAGGTACTTTTACTTCTTTGCAGATTGGCTTCAATTACTCTTTGAACAACAGAATTGTAGCTCAGCTCTTATTATGGTTATGATATGTTGGATGCTGTGGAAAAGTAGGAATGATTTGATATAGAATCAATGTAGTATGGAGATGTTAGAGGTGGTGCAGTCAGCAAAAACTAGTCTTATTCAGGTGATGTGTTCAAGATAGAACCTTTGATCGTTTCATGTGTTTTATGACTCATGAAGACGGACAAGAACACCGGAGCCCTCCAATGTGTACATAATTAAGATCAATGTTGACGCATCCATTTTTGACTCAACCAGCTGGTATAGTTATGCCATGGTGATCAGAATCCATAATGGTGAATTATTAGAGGCTATTTCTAGTTGCAGGCAAGCCACTATTACACCGGAGTTAGCAAAAGCAATAAGCATTAAGGAAGCATTATCGTGGGTGAAGAATCAAGGAAAATAAAATGTGGACATTGAGTATGACTACTTGCAGGTCATTCAAGCAATTCGTTGTTCCTTTTCTAGCCTGTCCTACTCGGGGAAAATGGTACAAGAATGCAAGCAACTCATGACTGAACTTAAAGATAACAACGTTATGCCAATAGGGTATCTCATTATCTAGCAAGATATTCCTGTTTAGTTGCTGATATGGTTCTCAATGGGGCGGGTTCGGGGCGGGAATCGCCATTCCCATCCCCGCCCCACATAAAAAAAAATTGCCTCGTCCCCGCCCCGTTTCCCCGCGGGGATTTATTTTTATCTCCATCCCCGCCTCACGGGGCAAAACTTAGTCCCTACCCAGCATCGTCGCCCCGTTAAATAATTAAATTTTTAAAAAATCGATAAAAAGTACTTTTTATAATGTATTATATGACGTTAAAATAAAGGTACAAATAATTTAAAACATACTACATAATATTTTTATTATATTATGTATATAACTGGAATAAATAAATTATAACTTATTCTATGCTATAAATATATTTTAGTACATGATACAAAATATTATATTTATATATTCATATTATAAAAAGTATATATTATATTATATTCGGTGCGGGGCGGGTTTTCCCCGCGAGGATCGTATAAATACCATACCCGCCCCATATTTAAACGAGGCAAAATTTTAATCCCCGTCACTGCCCCATTCCCCGTTTAAGCGGGCCAGGGCGGCCCCATTCGGGTCGGGTTGGGGCGGGTTCCCCATTTTTCCCGCCCTGTTGAGAAGCCTAGTTGCTGATTGTAGGTGGACGGATGAGAACGCCCATCCAGAATTTATTTCATTTTTGTTGAACGAGTTAAGAAATTAATGAAATCTTTTTTTTTTCCCTTAGGCCATGTTTGTTTCAAGGTATTAAGTATAGGATAGGATTATAATCCTTTAAATTTTCCAATCCCATGTTTGTTTTCTAAAAATTTATTGAAGGTTAATCCAAGGATTATAATCCTTTAAATTATTCTATCCCATGTTTGTTTTGTTGGAGTAGGGGATATGATTGTAATCCCCTATAATACTTGGGTGAAGGAGGTATTATTTAATCCCCTATAACAAGTCATTTTTTAAAGGATTACGATCCCCTCCTTATAATCCTATGTAAAACAAACATATGATTGGAAAATTTAAAGGATTATAGTCCAATCCCAATAACTATCCCTTGAAACAAACATAGGATAAAATTTTAAAGAATTATAATCCAATCCTAAACTTAATCCTTTCAAACAAACATAACATATGATTATTTAATCCCTAGAATTAATAATGATGGGATTAGTTATCCCGGATTACTATCCCGGGATTATAATCCCCAAAGGCCTTACGGAAAAAAAACTCAAAATGCTAAACATAGAACCAGGGACATTCCGGTCATTTACAAACGTAACTATATAACCTAAAACCCTGGTACACACTGGAGTCAAAAGCGAATGCTATCTTCCTTTCAGCACTGTAGAAGACTGTTATATCTCCGCCGCATTATTACGCCGTTGCAATCTCAATCTCAATCTCACCTCCGCTCTTTCTCATCTCCGGCGATGGGCAAAGCCTCCAAATCGGATTCCAAGGCCTCTCTTTCGTTCTCCAAAGACGACGCGTATCTCACTGCTGTAATTCCTCGCCGAATCGCGCTTTTCGAATCAATCAAAGCTGAGCAAATCAAACACCTCGAATCTATTCGCGGCGAAGACATCAAGTATGACCTAATTTCATCATTTTGTGTATATTTGTGTTTATTTTTGGTTATAAGTATGATTGTTACATGTATTGCAGTTTTACACACGCATTTTGTATGTTTGTGGTTATACACGCACTCTATGTGTTTGATTGTTTAATCGACTGTGTGAGCATCATATAAAACCTAATTACTCGTGTGTGTGTGTGTTTTTTTTTTTTTTTTAATTGTTGTGTATGTATTGACTGAGCAACTGTATAACCTAATATTATCATTTCATATATATTTGTGTTTAGTTGTATGTATAATTATAATTACTCAATGTATTGCAGTATCACACACGGATATTGTATGTTTGTGGTTACACAGGCAGTCTATGTGTTTGATTGTTTAATCGACGGTGTGAGCATCATATAAAACCTAATTACTCGTGTGTGTGTTTTGGATTGTTGTGTATGTATTGACTGAGCAACTGAAATACCTCGAATCTATCCTCAGCGAAGACATTGAGTATAACCTAATATTATCATTTCATATATATTTATGTGTTTAGTTGTATGTATAATTATAATTACTCCATGTATTGCAGTATCTCACACGGATATTGTATGTTTGTGGTTATACACACAGTCTATGTGTTTGATTGTTTAATCAACGGTGTGAGCATTATTGAAGCCTGATTACTTGTGTTTTGTGTGTGTGTGTGTGTGCGACTGTTATGTGTGTATTGACTGAGCAACTCAAATACCTCGAATCTATCCTCTGTGAAGATATCAAGTATAACCTAATTTTATCATTTCATATATACATTTCTGTTTATTTTTGTTTATAAGTATAATTATTCCATGTATTGCAGTATTACACAAGCATTTTGTATGTTTATGCTTAAACACGCACTCTATGTGTTTGATTGTTTAATTGACGGTGAAAGTATCATATCAAACGTAATTACTCGCGCGCGTGTGTATGATTTTTATGTGTGTATTGACTGAGCAACTCAAACACCTCGAATCTATTTGCGGCTAAGACATCAAGTATAGCCTAATTTTATCCTTATATACCTATTTGTGTTTTTTTTTGGTTATATATTTCTCTGTGTTGTGTTTACATTAACATGTAATACCTAATTTCTTGTGTGTATGTACAAAGTCTGAAGACTTTTCGTCGTATATCAAAGGAAAAGTCGGTTTTAATTATGACTGGGTTAAAAGTGTAGACGTATTACACACTCTGTCTTGATTGTTGATAGATGTATTCACTAATCACACACATGTAATGTGTTTGTGTGTGTATATATGTACTTTATGTGCACCATCATGTGTATATATGTTTGTGTCTGTAATACACTCTATATTGATTGTTACATATGTATAAAAGTTGCTCACGTGGATATGCGAACAATATGTGTTTGTTTGTTTATTGACGGGAACACCATTTTATAGATCCTAATTACTCACGTTTATATGCGGATATGCATTTGTGGGTACACGTGTTATATATTGATTGTTTGTGCGTTAGGGTGACTTTGCCGGATGGGACTGTAAAGGCGGGGAAGAAATGGCAGTCCACCCCCTTTGATATTGCAAAGGAGATATCAAAGAGTTTGGCGTCAAATTCGTTGATTTCACAAGTGAATGGAGTGCAATGGGATATGTCTAGGCCACTTGAAGGCGACTGTGAGCTAAAACTATTTTCTTTTGATACTGATGAGGGCAGAGATACATTTTGGCACTCGAGTGCTCACATCTTAGGGCAGGTATAGAAACACTGCTTTGATTTATTTGTAGTCGAAGCTGCATGATTTATTAATTTTGATAATTGAAGTGTTTGTATGTTGCAGTCTCTTGAGGTGACTTATGGATGCAAACTGTGTATTGGGCCATGTACCACAAGAGGAGAGGTAAATGCTTTACGTAATGCAATAGTTGAATCGGTTAACAGTATATTGTACTAAAAATTTACACATTTCAGTGTGACATTCCCTGTATTGGCAACTTGAGAAGATTATTGGTTATTCATATTGTATATTGGTTGAACATATGCTTATTTTTTTTCAAATGGCTTTGCAGGGTTTTTATTATGATGCACATTATGGTGAAATGAGCTTGAATGAAGATCATTTTGAGCAGATTGCCTCAGGGGCAAAGAAAGCTGCATCGGTATACTTATGTCATCTCTAAAGCCTTGTCTGATACCATGTTAGAACTTTTGCACTACTTGTATGGTACATCAGCTCATTGATTTGCATATATTCTTTTTGAGAAAGCTTATATGCTAATATAGTATCCATACAGAGATGGTTCTCGAGTGAGGGAGACATGACCCTAGATCTGAAATCGAAAGAGGATAAGACTTTACCACACATTTATGATTTATCCCATTGCCCTCTGATTTGTATATTTAATTTGAGCGGGGTATTATTAACTTCATCACAGATAGTGTACACTCAGGGCCAGTTTTAGTTTGTGACAAGTTTGGCTTTAGATTACAGGAAAAGGTTGTAAACTTCTTAAAATTCTGTGCCAGCAAGTTTATAGCCCTGTTGTGAGAAGCAAATTAGTTTTGTTTTAACATGTTTAGTAGGCTTGTCTGCCCCTAATGGTGATATACTCTGAAAGCTTGGATAGGCTTTTACGTGTATCATCTCGTCTAAAACACTTAAGAAATTGTATGCATGTAATTTAGGACTCCAGAATTATATATATGATTGCTGAAGTTTGAAATTTTAGAATCATATTCTTCTTTCCTGGATCTTATGCTAACATGTATACAACATAGCCCCGAAACACGATGTAACTTCATAGTTCAGATAGTAGAGAACTTTTATACTTGCCCATTTACTGGAAAGTGGAAACAGGCGAACACGCTAAATTTTTGGTTCACTTGAATGATTTTGGTTTTGATATTTTTGTGAAACACTATCCTTTGATCTACCAAAAACATAATAAAGGTTTAGTTATTTATTTGAATAATTCTAAGATGTGCTTGAGACGGGTGTACTATATACACGACTATTTTTTAGATCTATGATTTCTGTGTACTCCTAAGTTTTCTGGTGCCTTGTCAGCTCTTTCAATTTTTTCCGTTAAAAGTGAGAAGTAATCCCTTTAAATGATGCTTTACTTGGTTATTTTGTATTATCCACAGGAGAAGCAGCCTTTTGAGAGAATCGAAGTTTCAAGGAAGCAGGCGCTTGATATGTTCTCTGAAAATAAATTTAAGGTTAGTTTTGCATGATCTAAATCATCTTAATTCTCTGTTTTATGCATGATTTTGATTCTCTTAACATGTTCATATTATTGTACCAGGTCGAAATCATCAATGATCTACCTGAGGATAAAACCATCACTGTATACAGATGTGGCCCTTTAGTTGATTTATGTCGTGGACCACATATACCGAATACATCTTACGTCAAAGCATTTGCTTGTTTGAAGGTGATACTCTTTGTGTGAGACTAGATGCTAGCTACATGATAGTTTCTTTTTGTATTTATGCATTGTAAATTTCAGGCCTCATCAGCCTATTGGCGGGGTAACAAAGATCGGGAGAGCTTACAAAGAGTTTATGGGATATCTTATCCAGACCAAAAACGCTTGAAGGTAATCTTTCTTGCCAGCTCATTTATTTTCATATCGAGTTAAATACACATTTTATCCACGGTTGTCACGGTGCTAAGTCGAGGCGAGTCGATGGACCTTTGGCTAGTCGACCAGCCGACTAAAAAAAATATAATTATAATTAAATATAATATAACATATGTGTATATATATGTATATTATATAATTTAGGCTTCTAAATTCCAAGTTTCTAACATCTACTAAGTGGTGAAAAGCCTACAACTTATAAGTACATACATACATGATACATATATGTATACATACATACAAATTCGTATACATATACATACATACATATATATTTAAAATTAAATCATATTATAAGTGTACTATTATACATATATGTTTATTACTATACACACATACACATATGAAAGAAGAGGAAGAAGAAGCTTACTGTGAATTAGAAGATCTGGAATGTGAAATTAAGGCTGTATTACCTGTTAAAATGGATTTGAACCGGGTTTGACCAGGTTTTGACTGGGTTTGGGTCTTTAAATTGAACCAGTCGATGAACAGGAACGACTAGTCGCCTGAAATATCCAATTTTCTCCAGTCGACAAGTTCAGTCTACTTCTCAATCTCGACTGCTCAACTAGTTGTCGACTAGTCACGAATAGTCGAGTGCCATCCATTTTGTATCGTCTTATGTACAGTACCGTATTTTGTTAAAATCCATCACTTGTAGTTGGATTATTATATTCGTATCAACTTAATATAGATAAGTAGCTCCAAGTAAATCAAAATTAAATTAAAATCCTAATCTTAAGAAAAATTGGTGTGGAAGGAAAATTGATTTTATAGGGAAAGTTTATGAAGGTCAAAGACTTCTTTATTTTTTCTTAATATGATTACCTCTTTCGGGTTAAATAATTATAATTTTTATAAATTATCAACCTAAATGTAACTTTTTTATATTCTAATTATAGTTTTAGAACATGGTTTGTGCCTTTTTTACTTGTTTTTGAGATGTTCCTGTTTGTTACTCAAAATGTCTGTTATGATACAACTTTTGCAGGAATACATTTCCCTACTGGAAGAAGCTAAGAAATATGATCATAGAGAATTGACTAAGAAGCAGGAGCTTTTTTTCTTTCACCCACTAAGGTAGTACTGCTAATAAAACTAATTTTTTTCTTTATGCATTTGGGTAAAATTGGTCGTAATATACTTGTTTTTTTGTATAATTATTAGCCCAGGAAGCTGTTTCTTCCTGCCTTACGGTACCCGAGTCTGCAATAAGTTACTGGAGTTCATAAAGTCTCAGTATTGGAAAAGAGGCTACGAAGAAGTTAGTGTTTCATATGTGACATTACAATGCATATTTATTTTTCTATTCGTTTGCAGTTTTAATATCTGTCCCTGGTTCTTGGCAGGTTTGGACTCCTAATATGTACAATATGCAGCTGTGGGAGACCTCTGGTCATGCCGCAAATTACAAGGAGAACATGTTTGTCTTCAAGGTCAGATCTTGTTGCACACAGATTTTTTAGTTTGTCAAATCATGCAGTTGGATTGACCACGCAATGCTTTTAAAATGGACCTAAGTAGAGACCATATTACAATTAAATCTCTATAGAAAACATGGATGTCCTAAAAAATATTGATTAGTACCGGGTGCCCTCCTCAAATATTATTCTTTGCTTCTCAAAAAAGTAATCTTGAAATGCTGCAGGTCGAGGATCAAGAGTTTGGGCTTAAGCCGATGAATTGCCCAGGACACTGTCTCATATTTGATCATAGAGTTCGCTCATACAGGGGTGAGTTTTTTATAGCATACATTATTTTTGCCATTTTAAAAAATCTAGATTCCTTGAGAAATTAGGATTGCTTTGCTCCTTTGATGTGCAGCCATGTCCTCTCTCTCTTCCCAATTTATTTTTTTCTGAATGTGAGGAGACGGGCATTGCCTCTGCATATCGTTAATTATGAAATTTAAATTGTTTCATGATTTGCATCCATCTTTGTTATTTTACCAGACTCCTGAGGCTTGACAACTTCGACTATCTGATTCTTATAACTGTCGTTATGTATGGTCCGAACCTATTTTACGGTTTTACCTTTCATCTTCCTGTCTAATAATCCTATGCATATGTTTCTTAATCTTGTTTTTCCCCTTGAAACATCTACACGTTATGAACACTTCTGTTTCATAACACTCGCCAGCTTTATCTCTATTGAACATCATATTTTTCCTTTATGCTTAATTTTAACCATTGATATCACCTTGGATTGCCCACTTCGAGTGACTTCATTAAAGATTGCTATGCTGTTTGTGTCACACTGCAGAACTTCCTCTTCGTCTGGCTGATTTTGGAGTTCTCCATAGAAATGAGGCCAGTGGCGCCCTTACTGGACTGACTCGTGTGAGGAGATTCCAGCAGGTATATTTATAGTCAGCAGTATTAGGTGCCGGCAAATATGTATACTAATTATATTTTGTTTAACACACACCCGCAGAGTATGTCACTTTTGTTTGCTATTTTGCGTTGATATGAGAAAAATGGATTTTATGTACTTAAGATTGTGTAAGGAAATTATATTTCAGCTAAAATAAGAAACCTGAATTGTAAACCAATGTACAGTGTGGTTTGCAAAATAGAGAAACTATTAAATACCCGGCAGCTTTTAGGTACTTAAAATATCTTGTTTGAATTTGTTGTGGTTTTATTTCTTGATGAATGCGGTGATTATTTAATTATCTTTTTAGTTGCCAACTTTTTTCCAACTTTAGGTAAGCCACTGCAACTTTAATACAATGTTGAGACTATGTAATCATGTATAAAGATCTGACTAAAAGTATACTAAGGATTCATATTAAATTAATCTCTAAATTTTGGTCCTTTTAAGTACAGGAAACCATAGTTGACTGTTAGTTTCTCACCATTCTTCTTACAATAGTTTTATTGTTACAGGATGATGCTCATATATTTTGCAGGGAATCCCAGGTGAAATTTATCTACTGATCTTTACTTAAATCTTCTTTAGCTCTTCTATTAGTCCTAATTTTGGCTTATAAATGGTTATTTTTCCAGATAAAAGATGAAGTCAAGAGTGTTCTTGAATTCATTAAATACACCTATGATGTATTTGGCTTCACTTTCGAATTGAAGCTTTCAACGGTAAGGAGCAATGTTTTTGTTCGTACTTCGAATTCAGGTGCGAGCAAATATGCTAATTCTTAATTAGCAATACAATATGTATGCCGGGTGTGATTCTCCATCTAGTTTTAAGAATGTAGCCCTCTAGTTTTAAGAATGTAGCCCTTGGGTAAAGGAGAAGGGTTTACATACATTTTAGCAAGTAGTTCAGTTAATCTTTGGTTTCTGTACAACTGGTGATCGGAACTTTACCTCTGCCAACAAAAGCATTTTGTTATTTTTCTGTATGATGTGCACTAGAGTTTATATGCGAGTCAGTGGGAACTAAGTTGAACAATAGTGGCAAATGATTTTCTAATTTTCTTATAAAATTTACTTAAGAAACATCCTTTCAAGCACAGATGGAGTGTTGTTAGACTGTAGAGGAACCAAAACTTTGTTTTCTTTATTAAGTTCTCGGAGATATATAATTTTGTCTATTGTATCCTGAACTCTTGTATTGCAGAGGCCCGAAAAGTATCTTGGCGATCTAGAAACTTGGGAAAAAGCTGAAGCTTCACTTAGTGAAGCATTGAACGAGTTTGGTAAAGATTGGCAGGTAAGGTCTTACTTGTCCTTCCATGTTTCAATAACTTTACTTTTTCACAAAAACATATCATGGGGGGCAACATTTCATTTGACTCTATAGTTTCTTGCCTTTTCAATTTATAAATTTTCTTGTAGGTGGTTATGATTTAGAATGTTAAAATTTGATATTTAGCATTCAATTATTCTGTTCAGAACTTCCCATAGCAATGACTTCTAAAAGTTGTGTGGACTCCCGTTCTATTTCTGTGTAGGTATATAAGATGATGTTCTATCCGAAAGAAATGGCTGAAACTACCTTAATTTCGTTTTGAATACCATGTTTTAATAATTCAGCCTTAGCTGGTCCTTGACGTACTCCTGCATTGTCGATTTAATGGATAAGATTGTTTTCTAGTTTGCTTTTATCTATTGTATGGTTTATGTGGAGTAGTTGTTTGCGAGCATTTCAGTTTTTTTACTTGCCTATGTAGTAGAGCTGTTAACAAGTTCAGAATGTTATGGACGGTGGGTTTTAGCAAATATCAAGAAGCCTCTAGTGGTATCTGCTAGACGCTGTGCGTATGGACCCATGCAGTGCAGTATATAAAACATCATATTCACTTGAACACCAGTCACTTATTAAGATGTGTTTCATAAACTTGCATCCTAACCTGTTTTATGAGTCTGGACTATTTTCTAATATTTCAATTTAATTCAAAAGGTGGAAGAAATATTCATGGCCAATATCAATTTATTTGTATTTGTGGCTAGTTTTTTCCGTCTTGTATTATTTCCATGTCCCTTTTAGCTTTAAAAGCATCGTGTATTCGTGGCTAGTTTTTTCCGTCTTGTATTATTTCTATGTCCCTTTTAGCTTTAAAAGCATCGTGTATCAGATTGATGAAGGTGATGGAGCATTTTATGGGCCAAAGATTGATATTAGTGTTTCTGATGCCATGAAAAGAAAGTTCCAGTGCGCTACCTTACAGGTAGTTATAATTATATTATGTAAAACTCAGTCTGTTATGGACTTTGTCTGATCGAATCATTGTTTAACTCGTACCTCTTTTATAGCTGGACTTTCAACTTCCTTCTCGTTTCAACTTGTCATACTCGGCTGAGGACGAAAGCAAGAGGGAGAGACCTGTCATGATACACAGGGCTATTCTTGGATCTGTTGAACGTATGTTTGCCATACTTCTTGAGCATTACAAGGGAAAATGGCCTTTGTGGCTTAGTCCACGTCAAGCAATAGTCGTTTCAGTGTCAGAAAAATCACAAGCTTATGCTTTACAGGTTGTTCACCTGATTCTGCTTTTGTGTTATATATTGGTTGACCAACTATTATTTTGTGTCATGCGTGATACAGACGTGTGATTGATTTGTGTTTATAAGTGATATGACTTAAAGTTGCTTAATGTCTCCTGTTTTAAGTTAGGTGACAAGTACAAATATATCTCTTTGTACTTGTGAGATTAAATAGCTGTCTTGAATTACCTATCGTGTATCAAAGTTTTTGTATAGTTACTTGTACTGCTTCAAAAACTTGATAAGACTTGCACTTGCTGTACTAAGTTGCATGTCGTGAAGGTTTTACGCAGAAATGGAAGAGACTTAATGTCTTCTTTCTATATACTTTTGTCACAAATCATCAAGAACCGGAACTGATCATTAGTTTTCCTGAATTGTCTTGCCAGAATTTTGATATAAATTATTTTTTATCTACAAATTGTGTTTAATCAGTGTTATTAATGATTATTTGCTCCGTCCTTGTATATTGTACTATCATTGATTTCTGCCCTGTAAATGTTGACAGGTGAAGGACCAGATTCATGAAGCTGGTTATTATGTTGATGTTGATGTGAGTGATAGAACAATAAACAAGAAGGTGCTTTTAATCTCCCTCCACTACCTAATTGCACTTTGCAGATTCTTTTTTGTTCACCTTTACCACTTGCATAAAAATTACTTCCTCTGTTTGACAACAAGAGTTCTATCTGATTGTATATTCGGCTCCAGGTACGTGAAGCTCAACTTGCACAGTACAACTACATACTGGTGGTTGGCGAGGAGGAGAGCAAGAACGGAAAGGTTATTCTTTCTCCTAACATCATTTTATGTTTTATGTAGCACTTCAATCATATATGGTGTGTTTTGTTAGATATCTACTTGGTTGTTCTTGGTCTACTAGATTGAAGCTTTTGACACAGTTGCTTCATAATGATTATTCGTTGATATAGCATTAGTCAGTTGACCTTAATAGTCTTCTCTTTTAATGACACGATAAAGATGCAGAACAAACCAGAAATATACATATATACTAATAATATGTAAACAGATATTACCATAAACATTTTTTAGTCAATTGAGGTGGTTAATCATGTTACCTAGTTGCTCGAGTTTTGCATGTTTAGAAATAAAGAGCAATATTCTATTTATCTGTTACTCCCTCTGTCTTCTGAAAACTTGTACAAGTGGCCTTTTTTTGGCCATATTTACTATTTCTTGCAAAAATCAGTCATTTCATGTACATATAGTGTGTACAAGGAAAGAAATCATCAGAAAGTATGCCAAACTTATAAAAAGATCTGTGTACTGAATACTGTTAAGTGTTAACATATATATATATATATATATATA
>PHNY01044693.1:42856-60766 GCA_003724115.2 Anethum foeniculum
CAAGAAAGTAACTTCCTTAATAAAATTAGCCTTCAACATCCTAATATTTCTCCTCCCATTTCCTGATTTCAAAACCCCACCACCACTAATGGAATCTTGAAGTACCAGAATGTTGGAAGCACGATCAAAGGTAAGAACTTGACCCTCAAATTCATCACCCAATGTTGTCTTAATAGCTAAAATACAACCCACTGCTATCTCTTCTTCTCCAATTCCGACAGGCATGTTCATTGCTTCCATCTTTTTCTCCGGTCACTGATTCTGTTCTAGGGTTTTTTCAGATGTAAGGAATTGAGGTTGTAGTATTACTGCAGCAAATTTTTATTTAATGTCACAATTTTTTAGAGCCCTTTGTCGTACGGCCCATTATGTAACATGTGTACTAGAACTTGAAAGTAAGCCCACACAAATTACAAAAAATGAAAACCGGCCCTGTTTGCATCAAAATTGGGTTTTATATCAAATGGACCACTCGTTCTACCCAAAAATCTCACTTAGACCACTCATTGAAAAATCATATCATTTAAACCACTAAACTAAGTATATATATTATTCCGCTTGATGACGTTTTGGTAATTGACGGAGAACGTTAAGTTTTTAAACTTTTCGTCCCAACTCAAACGTGAGGGGTCAAATTTGTGACCTCCCAATTTTTTTTATCCTGAATGAATAGTTTAATNGGCCTTTTATTCTACTTACACGTTTTTATTAGGCTGGCCCGCTTAATCTTTTTAAATTTTTTTTTCCCCGGGACGCCATGTCGGATGCACGCCGGAAGCAACGTGAATGAACACATCAACTTAATTGGGACAGAAAGTTAAAAACTTAACATTTTCCGTCAATTACCATGACATCATCAAACATAATGATATATATACTCAGTTTAGTGATTTAAATGATATGGTTTTTCAATGGGTGGTCTAGGTGAGATTTTTGGGCAGAACGAGTGTCCCCTTTGATATAAAACCCCATAAAAATTAGTTCATATGTCCTTTTCATTTTGATGTCTCATTCATTTCTATACATTTCAAAAATTACTAAAAATAGTAAAAATTTTATAATATAAAAATTAACTACATTCACTACTTTTCTCCCCTACACTCAGTTTATACATTAAATTGGCATACCACTTTACCCATTTTTCTTACTTTTTATCATTAAATCACACTTTTTCTTAACCTCCGTATCCAATCCAAACGTATACAATTTCCCGGGACGGAGGGAGTAGTAAATTTTTGAGATATAAACATTTTGAAGGTTCTAAATTTTATTTTATTTTAAGATTATATATAAATATTTATTATTTTGGGATTGCAAAAATTAATTAGGAAGTTTTTTATTCATTAGATATTTATTTGTAGAGATTGTGATGTTACATGGAGTGAACGTAGAAGCTAATGATTTGAATATTTAAATTCTTAGTTTTATATTTTAATTCATTATATAACTTAATTTGTAAGTAAATTAATTACAATGATAATATTTTCCACTATCCGTCCATAACCATTCAAATTGTGGTAGTCATGAAACATATAATTTTTTTTTTCATTCTCTCATTCATTTCTCATGTCAAGTAACAATGAATGAAATTTATATATAAATATATAGTTTATACATTATTTGGTTTTTTAGTGTAACATATGATTTTGTTCTTTAGCTTGGTGGTTAGCAAAAATTATGAAATAATATAGGAGTAAATTAAAATAAAATAAAAGATAATTGAGTATACATTTCCTAATTATATTCATTATCTTCAATATGGTTGAAGATATTTTGAATTATCGTTTTTTTTATTTTCAAAGTCAAATTGTTCTGATTGTGTTTGGGGTTATGTCATTTTTTCTATCTTTTATATATTATATTATATAAAAAGTCATTTCTACGAATAACTTTTCTAAATTTTAAATGTTTTGAATTATAAGTATTAAAGGAAAAAATTCAATTACTTTATATCATTCTTAAATTTCTCAACAAAATTAAATTATTATTTTAATTTTATTCAAAAATTTCTCTTAAAATCACATTATCTTATTTGAAATAAAAAATGCATTTAGATTTATAGAAAATCAAAATTCAAATTTATAGCGAAGATATATGATTAATATTGAATATTAATAATTAATTTCTAATATATTCATAATAAAAAATCAATTTAAATTTAGACTACAATTTATTAAAATGACATAGAATTACTAAAATTTAAATAAGAAAATATTAAACATTAATTGAAATGTAAACTGGTGTTTATTTTTATAAATAGGGTATAAATGAAATCCCAATATCCCTAAAAATAATGCCAACACCCAGAGAAGAATTGTTAAAGATATCATAAAAATAAATTTCTTACTCATTATAAATAATCATTTATTTTCAGGTTTTAGACAATCGGATCATCACACGTGCCATTTGAATTTATTTTGGTACCTCTGGAAAGATGCTAACGTTTGTTTCAGTTTCTTATCCAGTTCACAATCACAACCATACTCACTACCTTGTACTACATAAACTACTTCTTGTCAGTCACTTCCATGGCAACTCTTTGTGTCTCCATATCCTCAAACTCAAACTACCACTCTCAACTCCACTTCTATCACACACCCCACTTCATCAAATCTCACAAAAGCCCATTTCTACACTCTAAAAAACCCACTCTCAGCCCACTTCAAATCCTTCACAAACCCAACCATTTCACCACCTTCTCAACTTCCCAATCTTCTTCTTTATCAACCCTTTTAGAGTTAGACCCACTCAAACCAGGCCGCAGTCTTAACCCCACTGAGCTCCAAAAGCTCCAGTTTCTTGAAAACTTCAGGTATTTTCAAGAACTTAAGTCTGGGTCAATGTTGGTTCGGGTCATGAGAGATGATGAAATTGACATGACTGTTGGGCTTTTATCAGAATCTTTTGCAGAGTCAATGGTGATGATGCCTAAAGGGGTGATGTATGTGAATCTTTTGGGGGTTTTAGTGAAGAATTATTTGTGTGATAGGAGATTCTTGATGCCTCATACAGCAACTCTTGTTGGGTTTTATAAAGGAGATGATGATGATAGTGAGGTTGAGCTAGCAGGGAGTGTTGAAATTAGTTTTAATGAATTGGGTGCTAATGATACTCCTCCTACTCCTAGTCCTCCTAAGGAATTTCCTTATATTTGTAACATGGCTGTACAAAAGTCTCTTAGAAGGTATACATTTTATCTGTTGAATGTTACTAATTTGACGTATTTTGCTTACTCGTTATTTGCAGATCTTTTTCGATTTAGGGGTGATTATTCGGATTTATGGTCGTGTTTGTATCTGTCAATTTATTTATCCGATGTTGCTTAGATAAAGATGAATTTATAAAGGAATTAAATTAAACTAGTCACCGCCAAATTATATTGGGTTAATCGAGCTGGATGGGGTCATTATCGGGCATCTTAAATTGTATTGATAATCGTTGCGGTTGGTGTTAGACATTGCCATTCCGATCTAATATTGGTGTGGTTTATTGTATTAGGCAAGTGTGTGGCATTAAACTGGAGTTTATCAGTTAGGGCTATCTAAATTCTCTGAAGTTTAGTTCTTTTTGTCAAGAATTGTCATTCGGCATTTGTTGTTCACTTTATCATGGTGTGGTGGTGTATGTCAAATTTTGGACCTTGTATGTTGCTTGGTGGATAATAGTAATCTTGTTGTGAAGGTAAGAAATGGGAGTCATATAACAACAAATCGTTTATAAGTTAGGGGTTGTCCAAGCTGAGCATATGCTTTAGAATGGAGTGTGACAAGAAATTCCAACTTACTTTGAGCCATTTGTTCATAAAGAATCTAAATTTCGAAAATTTGGGCATATGGGACTTTGGTAACTTAAATGTTTACCAAATGTCTGTAGTATATTACTGTGAATTCACACGCACCATAGGTTCGATGTTATCATTAAATGCACACTCTTTTTATCCAAATTCTGAAGATATGTTGTCTTGAGATCACTGCAACGCTAAAACTGCTACTTACAAAACAAAGGGTATGATTGGAGACTGTCGCCAGCCTCAGGTTTTCGGGCCAAAATTTTATGTTTCTGCCTAAGTGCCTATATGTGGCTTAAGATGGTAAGAATGGTCTGTTCTTTATACTCAAGGAAGCAGCACAAACATTAGACTACTAAATCCTTGTGTTGACAGTAGTCAGTCGGTACAGCAATTTTTTAAAAACTTGAATTCGATTTCTGAGAACTACTTTATTTATTTATTTTAGATTTGTTATTTGCTCTATGCATAATGCTGGATTTCTGCCTAATCTGGTGCGAAGTAGTTTCACGCGTTACTATCTATTTGGCGTCATTTTATGTTCCTTTGGCGTTGATGTATATTTAATAATTTGCAGGAGGGGCATTGGGTGGCATATGCTGAAGGCAAGTGAAGAACTAATTTCTCAGATGAGTCCCTCGAGTGAAATTTACTTGCACTGCAGAATGATTGATGCTGCTCCACTGGCTATGTATACAAAAGCAAGATATAACATTGTAAAGACTGACAATATATTGGTTTTGTTAACATTGCAGAGACGTAAGCACTTAATGTGCAAGAAACTTCCGATGGCCGACAGTTCTTCAGAAGATAGCATATGAAAACCGGCCTTTATGACCAACTATGAAGAAAGTGTTGTATGTAAATAAGGTACGGGTGGTTACTTCTATTCTATTTCTAGATCATATAATTTTCATATGTGATTGTGTCATGATTAGTAGCTAGCTCAACTTTGATTAATTAGTATGCAGTGACTTCATTCTACCTATCTATGTATAATCCGTGTATATATGGGTTGCCAAATTATTAAAGGAGTGTATTCCTCCAGTATGAAGGGTGCTCAAGAAATTATACAAATTTACTAGTGGTGATAACAATAACTCTATATAGTAAAAATGATTATGCTTCCCTGGCACCTTTGCGTTTTATTTTTTAACTTGAGCAAGTACAAGACAAGGTAACATTAAGAGCCTAAGATATACATGTAAAGAGCGTCTTTTATCTTGTGAAATTTGTCGAAATTCACATGAAGCTGCAGATGTTCACAACTTTTTCCAAGTACGAGAGATTTTCTTATGAGCCAGATAAATATTTACCCTGAGTACTTCTCAGAGCATCCTAAATGTATGCATGGCCATACTCAAGCCTCTTGAATTTGTATGGAATATTAACTGGAGTTCTTTAACACAATCTTCTATCAACGGTCTTTCACTACTGTTGATCCGTACACAACGTGATGCTAGTTTTGCAAACATCGCTACAGACTCCATTGTATATGAACTGCGAGTCATCTCTGGATCTATCACCTTCCGCAATCTTTTCTTGTCATTAAAAATATGCCTAACCTGCAAAAGACCAAAAACACAGCCATTAGTTAATGGCTATAATATATAGTAGCTTCTTGGTGCTCGCAGTTGCAGATAACTTGAAGCTGTTGTAAGTGTATAACGATTAGGTGTTCATCTACCTGTAGTACAATATTCTGGTCGCTGGGTCCTTGGCTCAGATCGACGGCCTTCCGTCCAGTCAAAAGCTCAAGCAAAACAACTCCAAATGCGTAGATGTCACTTTGTAACGTGAGCTTTCCTGTCTGTTAACAAAGTGAAGCAACACCCACGTATTATCTCGTTAGTCAAAATTAGAAAGTTAGATTACCTAGAGCCCTATTGCTAAAATGCAACAACTTCAATACCTCCATAGAAATTTAGAAACAGAAGAACTTATTCTTAATATCTAACTGAAAAGGCAAATTCATAACACTGAGAATCAGGTACGTACAATAACGTATGGGGTTGGGATAGGGGGAAATAACGGGAAAGACTAGTTAAAGCAGTCTAGTACTCTTCTGATTTCAAGTTTAGATTGACAAGAAAAAGGTCTGCATTTAGCAGCTTAGCATTAGCAAGCATGTACTCTTTAAATGAGTTACATTGTCTTTATTGCAGTTAAGAGCGAGATTTCGACATGGTTCAGTGATACAGTACAATTAGTTGAGCAACAAAGACAACCTTATCATGTTACATTAGAAAATCATACCGATGTGTATTCAGGATCAAAGTAACCAAATGTACCAAGCACTCTAGCAGTTACAAAGGTTTCATGGCCATCTGGCATCAACTTTGCAAGCCCAAAATCTGATATCTATTAGAATTCCCGCAAAACATCAGAAATTGTGGCTTCAGGGAAATAGTTCGGATCATATATGCTGATAAGTAGAGAACATAGCTGATATACCTTAGCTTCGTAGTTGGTATCTAAAAGGATGTTGGTGGATTTGAAGTCTCTGTGAACTATTGGAGTTCTGACACCAGAACTCGAATGAAGATATTCGAGTCCTCTTGCTGCTCCTAGAGCCACTTTAAGACGTAAAGGCCAATCCATTTTTACTTCCCCGATTCCTACAATCCAAAATAAATTATGATCATATGTATGCAAATAGGAATTTGATATGTTATGTTTGCATGATTAAACAACCGTTCAAGTGATCTTGCAGATTTCCTTTACGCATGTATTCGTAGACTAGAAATCTATGTTTCCCGTCTGCACAATATCCTACTAGGGAAACCAAATTTGGATGATCCAGTCTACTCAGAATATCAACTTCTACACGAAATTCTCGCTCCCCTTCTGCTGCTTTAGACTGCGGCAACTCCATTTTCTTGATTGCTACAACCTTCAAGTTTAAAAGATTAGATATAGTACCGGATCTAGGTTCTTTATTTGTGCTAAACATGCATTATTAATGATGGTGCCGCAGTGTAGAAAGCTTCCAGATTTGTCGTGTTTTTGCTTTTATCGGAACATGGTGCTGGTAGTGTAAATGTCTACCTCTCCAGACTGTAGAATCCCCTTGTAAACTCGGCCAAATCCTCCTTTACCAAGAAAATTCTCATCACGGAAAGAACATGTTGCTTTCTCCATTTCTTTAAGGGTGAATACTAATGAACCTTGGTGCCGTTTTGCAGGTGGTTTTTGATCTTCAAGTTGCCAATACTCCACAGGCTTATATATCCCTGGAATTAGGGTGTTACAGCAATCAACTTAGTTAGACTTATATGATGCTGCAATGCTAATTAATTATTAAAAACCAAAGAGACGTACAGGGGTTGATGTGATCCTCAGATTTGCTTCTGCGCCGCTTGTTCCACGCTGACACCAACCCGAAAGGCATGCTTTTCGTATCTGAACAGATAAAGTAACTAGCTTATGAAAGAGAAGACAATTTCAACATGATCACTAGTAATGTATCCCTCTCAATAAAGGAAAACAGTGGAATGTTGATATGAAGCACAAAGTAAATATGAGAAAGTTTTAGTACAAGAATCCTGCAAGAGTATTTATAAAGCAAAGGAGATCAGTTTTGGAGAAGAATTGAAAACACCATCTTCAACAACCTGATAATGTCTCACTTGGAGGGTAAGAAAATTAGAATATTTTCTACTGGATGGCTTCTGAAAATGAAAGGAAAGCTACAAGCACTTGTTTAATGATAGGTACATCCTTATTTTTCTTTTTGCTTGTAATTCATTAAAAATAATTGTTGTTGAGGTGTCAATTTTTTTTCCCACATATAATACTTCCCTTCCTTAACTAATTCCTTTGTCAATGAAGAAAGTACACCATATGCAGATGGAATAAAAAAAAATGTATTTAGTTTGTTGAAACATTATTTTGATGGTTGGTAGCCGTTACATGGTTTGGCAGTAATTGTATTCTCTCTGCAAGCCAAATTGTAGTGTCTTATGATAGTAATAAAGCACTGCATATCATTATTTCTATTCCCTGTTACTAATTTCATATCATTATTTTCATTGCTGTTGCCTGTTGGTGTCTAATTAGGTAACCAACTAATGGGTGAAGGCCTTGCTATAATTTTTGAAAAATCTGGCCAAATTCCAATATTGAAATAGTGATGCAAAAAAGCATGCATGTATCAAATACATTTTACGTTTTCCGCATTTCACACGTGTGTTGTTGCATATTGGTGATATTTACTTCAACTCTTCAGAGTTCATATTTTACTATTCTAGGGAAACTATGCAGAATGAAGTAAAAGTTGTAGCAAATATCAAGAGTATGATCAACTAGATATGAAGCTATAATCAGGAATATAACAGTTACCTTAACCTTCCGGCCGACGAGATCTTACAATATGATGAAGTTTCTCACTGTTATAGAATGAACTTTAAGAAACGGAACCTCAAGTTTGCCAAAGATTATATAAATTACTAGCATTTATATGTTGTGAAATAAGAGACCAAGCACAGCTACAAGTATTATTCTGTTTTCTGTTTAGTTGCAAGTTTAAAGATCGTGACGCCCAAAAATAGGAACAAAATAAGGAAATAGAAAGGAAATAGTTAAGAGCTAACAGTATTTAGAATATAAAACCTGGACTTGGCCTGCTCCAACAGTCCAATTGTGTAGACCAAGAGCCCAGTTTTAGGGTGAACATTTGACTATTTGAGAGTAAAAGACCATCATATCCATATTAACACTGTTATTGTGTTGTATATATACTAAAAAAGAAAAGCTATTATACCAGTCAATTAAAAAAAAAACAAATTTTAAAAATAAAAAATAATCGAACTGTTTTGAGTGTGATTTATAGGATTTTTAAATAAAATTTAACTTTGGGTTGATAAAAGTGTCCTACCCCCAGATATCACTTCAATAAAATGAGCTATCATTTCTTGATTTCAATAAAAAAATTATATTTTGTTTTCAAGTGATTTTCAACCTCTAATATTTGGATTATTGATGTAAACCTCTAGTTAATCACACTACTAATCTAGAAGTATCTGGAATCCCTAGTTAGCCAATATTCACTCTGCATTTTAGATGCCTCAGTCAAAAGTATATCTCATATACACTGTCAAGATTATTTATAAGATGAACAGGGGAAAGAAAACAAAAACTTAAAAAACATGGGTCAGATCCATGCATGCACAAAAAACTTTCGGCTAATATGCAAGTCATATTTCTTGTCATATACACAGCACCTGGGGATTCACAATTTCTAGCTTTTGTAATCATGATTAGTTAGCAGGCAAATTCATCTTTGTTTGTCATTAAATATATACATATACTATGATCACGGTGAAAAGGCTTTGCACTTTCTTGTATGATTTGGAATGCAGTAAATATATTCATGTGTGCGTATAGACATTTATCGGCACCGGTTAGGAACAAACGATTATTATGATTGTTATAGTATACTATACCGCGGAAAGCGATTGTTGCAACATATTATATCGTAAAAAGTTTCTGCTATATGTGTGCAGTAAGGTTTTTGGTGTTTATACATGAGACCCATCAGTTTGCATATCGCTGAAGGTATGGTACACCGGTTGCCAATGACACCCTTTACTATAT
The DNA here is from genome assembly GCA_003724115.2 of Anethum foeniculum. Lineage (NCBI taxonomy): Eukaryota > Viridiplantae > Streptophyta > Magnoliopsida > Apiales > Apiaceae > Anethum > Anethum foeniculum. The sequence continues at coordinate 52,239 of PHNY01044693.1, forward strand.
ACTACTCTCTCTGTCCCTTTCATTTCTATATACTTTCCTTTTTCCTTTTTTGAATGTCTCATTCATTTCTATACATTTCAAAAGTTATTAAAAATAGTAAAATTTTTATAACATAAAAATTAACTACATCATCTATTTTCCTCCACTACACTCACTTTATACATTAAATATTGATTAACCCCACCATTTTACTCATTTTTCTTACTTTTTATTATTAAATCACATTTTTTTTTAACCAATCCAAACGTATACAATTATACAGGACGGAAGGAGTAACGGTTTATAGTTGTTGAAATAAAATCGATTAGAGAGACGACCCTTTTGTCTCCACTCTACGAAATATAAGGAGGTCCATGGCAGGCACTATGAGAAAGCAATTGAAAGGTGAAATAAATATAATGAATACACGCTCCCTCGAGATATGCTCTCCTCATATCCCTCACTTTCTAACTTTCCATCATCAGACCTTTCATGCATATATAGTTGTGTGTGTGTGCACAGGGGAGTCTATAGATGATCCGTTAGTTGTAAAGCCAGATAAATGGGCTCCCCTTCTCCACAAAGAAATCATCTTTTCTTTTCAGCCTTTATGTTGCTCTAAATGCCTCTTGTGTGTGGTTTTATAATGCTAACAGTGCAGGAGTATGTATGTATTGATTGAAATATGTCCTGTATATGATGATAATGTGGAACAAATAAGAGTTTCTTTTTGATCGTTTCCTTTATCCTTTATGTTATTGTGCTTTTCCTTCCTGAATATCTAACATGGGGGATGAGACATTTCAAGTGCCAAAGTCCCCGAGAGTGGTGCTGTGTCTTGAATCCCTACATAAGCACAACATATATATACTGAGTCCAGTCCATAACAAACGATTGTTGCAGCATTACCAAATCCCGCTACATGTACAGTAAAATGTTTGGTGCGAATATATAAAGGGCGCATCATTTTATGTCGTGCAATATATTACGACAGACAGTATGATATGCCGCTGCCAATCGCTTGTCATGACCATCTCCCATTCCATAAACATTTTAAGTTTTTCCTATTTTTCTTGTAATGACGACTTAAACTTTAATTAAACAATTATAAACCAAACCAATTCGAAATTTATCTTTCACTGAACAGTTAGAATGAGGTTAGGGTCTTGGACTGAGAAGTGCTAACTATCTTTATATACATGGTATATATAGAACTGGATTATATTTTACAGTATATACATGGCCACAGCTAAAGAAAAGAGAAACATTCTGCTCAAAAGTCCCTACAATTCCAAAACCTACCCTTTTCATTGGCAAAACTAAAGTAGTTTTTATTCTTGGGCTTTACTATACGCACTTAGGATTCCATACTTTAAAAAACAAAAATGATATGTAAATTAAAGAAAAAGAAAAGGAGGAGAATGCGAAAATGATCTATTGGCCCTTCCATTCATATATGATGACATAACTGAGTTCTTGCAAAGTTGCCTTTGGGGCCTTCACTTTTCCCTTGATGTTTACGTACCTCTTCCTTGGGAGTAATATTATGATGTAATAATAACTTTAACATCGAAACTTGTACTTAAACATATAGCAAAACACACATAAAGTACTAAGTCTTGTAATCAATCCATCAAAAATATCCGTATATCTGATTTATCGCAAAATTACTGTGTGCCCTTGGACTTGTATTAGAAAACCGATCTAAATAATTAAGAAAATGGCTCTAGCATCTTAATTTGTAATGATTTATCTATACATTTATCTGCCAGGTATATATAACTAATTTGCTCTAGTAGCTATCATAGTGGGTGGCTGAGTATGACAGCAGCCTGAAAGAAATCTGAATTTGTCTTCATATTTTTTCCTATAATTACCATCAGTCAGGCCCATTTTTGCTAGTTGCATGGCCACCTTATTATGATAACTAGGTGTATGACCACAGCCCCCAGGCCACCTAGCCATATCTGTGCATGTATATACATTGTATTAACAATGGTGAAACCACAATTTAAAATGATCCGGAGTTGAACATTTAATAATAAAACTTTCTTTGAATAATTAACATTGGTTGGAATTCAAAGTAAAAAACTATACTAATTTTTAAGGATTAAATGAGATTTCAGATGATAAAATCACTAATTTCGGAGTTTCAGCATTGTTCCACCACAGTATACAAGCAGTACTGGTGCTATAGGTTTACGCTTAACATTTGTGTGTGATATAAGCAATAGTGTGCAGAAGGATGGGGGAAAGTTAATATGCAAAGTGTCTTTATTTTAGCTGCAAATAAATGGTGGATAAATTGGTGCAGTTGTTAAGGCCTTGGGCTCCTGGCTTCTCTAAAAGAGGTTAAGAGTTCGACTCGAACTCCTGGGTGCGTTTAACTATGAAAAAAAAAATGGTGGATAGAAAAGGGGGAAGAGGTTTGTCTGAAATCCAAAGTAAAAAACAAGGGATGGTCAGAAATCACGAGAATGCAATACCGATCAAGGAGTCATTTTCAAATCATAGAGCTAGATAGAGCCTTTCTTTTAATGCTCCGAGGGACCGTCTTTCACTACTTTCTACTTCACTGCACTTCAATAATACACATATATCACAATTTCAGACCTATTTTATAAAGAAGATAAAATAAAACAAATAAGAAAGCTACAAAGTCTTTCATTTTTCGTCACATGCATGCCTCATTGGTCCACAAGTGTATAGTATATAGAATTATAGATCAATAGATGTATTGGAAGGCAAACACAACACTCATGGAAATTGAAAAAGGCCCCCAAGACCTTTTTGTATAATTAGGCAAAAATTTAGCCATCAAAGGGAGACTTTTCTCCCGCAAAAACTATAACAAAACTTGAATAATAGGAAAAAAAAATGACAATGACAAATATACGCGCTTAACCATCAAAACACCCGCTTCAAACTCAAAACATAGCGAGAGGCCTTTCCCGCCCAAAAAAAAGGAAGAGACTCACGTGTGAAACAAACTCAGCCATAGAATGCACAACACATATTACTCACAAGAAAGCATGGAGCCAGAGCCAGAGCCAGAGCCATCTTGTAGTTTTCTGTTCTCTTGCATATTCTCAATCAAATAGAAGGTTTTCATTCAGGAGCAACACTTGCTGTCAAGATCAAAAACAAATTCTCGATACCTGCTAACTACTACGGAGTAGCAGGACATCGATGTAGCAAGTAAGACACTTGACCATCACTTCAAACTGTACTTGCCTACATTATAAATTATTTGGAAATGAAACTCCTTATCATATCAATTTTCCCCATTGATTTCATCAGCCCTCTTTTCACTTGGAACCTTGTCAATGGTCCCGCAATCAGTTTTCAATTACAATCAATTGTAGTTTTGATTCAATAATCAATATTTCCCTTGAATTCATCACCTCCCCACTTCTTTCATTGTCCAGAACTGACTCCCACTTACTGGTCTAAAAAAATCAAATCTCACTCTTTCTTTGCTTTCTCACCAAAACACTATGTACCAAATTGACAAAATGATCCCCATTCCCCTGGGAATCTGCAAACCAAAGTCATGTTAATGAATGACTGGGCCTGCCCAACTATAACCAAAAAAAAATTAATGAATCTAGAGCCCTCTCATCATGCAAGCCTATATAAAAGTAATAATCTACATCACTCCAAGTCTACTTTTCAAAACTGAAAAAACCTCAATTAAATACTGAGGACTAATGGTAGACCTCTTGGACCACCATAACATTTGTCATCTTCTTAATTCCTTATTGTCTATCAATATTATTCTGCCTCCTCCTGTTTTTTTCCTATCATGCATCTTAATTAGATGTTTCCTTGTCATCATTTACCCACAAACTGTTATTCAATCTCCTTCTTTTGAAAGATGATGTTGATGAAGATGAGGATTCCGAGTCACCAAACGACACTTTACTTGCCCGGGTCATGACTCGGATCTGTGGCAATGCTTTTGATCGCTTCCTAAGTCGAGTATCGATCCCAATTTCTTGCACTAGTCGGTAACAGCTGACAATATTCTCCTGCAAATTAAAAGATTATATGTGCACGCAGACATGTTACGAAATTTTATTTAAATCTTGAAATAAGAAATACTTACTTTGTAAAGTCCTTCACACCATGATTCAGCATGGCCAGCAGTGATACAAGACAAGTTTGGAATAGCGTTGGCTGCATGTAGAATAGTGGCAGCAGCTATGCATGATGGCCAATACTCCAAAAAACTAGACTCTGCGCATTTTAATTGATCATTAAGCAGTTGAATAACTGGTGTCATCATGACTCCTGACTTGTGGAAAAATAATTGATGTTTACAGACAAACATGTGCGTGTTTGAGAGACAGCAAAATCGATTATCATACCTTGCATATTTGATAGAATTATATCAGTGGCCGTAGAAATGAGAAAGGCAGTGAAAGTTCCTTGAGAATCAAGCTTGTAAGCAAAGAAGCTGAGAAAGGTAAATGGAGTAATGGATCTTAGCTTCCAATCAAGAACTCCAAGTACAAGAAACTCCATCCTTGTGATTGTTCTTGGCTCAAATACAAATTTTGCATCTTCAATCTATACATACAGACAAGAATTTCAGCAATCAGTTAATCTACCAAACATTGTTATCATCTAAAAGTTTAAATTTTACTGCGGGGGAACTACCTGAAGATCCAATAGTGAGGGAACCAGAGGTTCCTCCATCTTAGCAGCTAACGACAAACAAGCCACAGATAAAAGTTGCAACGGCCACCCATTTGTCTGCTAAAGTTATAATAAACAAGTTGTTAAGCGTAAATCCAAGTAATTAACTCCAAAATAGTATATATAAATTATTGATGGTATATCCCATATTCCTCTCCTACCAACACTTTCAGCTCATTAGGATATCACTAAACATTGTTGATAATTAATTAGTTGTGCAACAATTATATACTACACATACATATCACAATATCAAATTCCAGAACTATACATACATGGTAATTTACTTAAACATCTTGAGTATAAAAGGGTAAGGTATGTGTTACTCAGTACAAACTCTACTTCCGAGTGAGACATGGCCTACTTCTGAGTGGGACCTAGCGATATGTTTAATTTGTTCTATATGGGCCATGATAATGGCGGATTATTTAGCACACTTTCATTATCGAGAAATGTTGATCCAGAATAAAGTATTTTTAAGGAAACAATGAAGATGCTTACAAACTTAATTAACCACTAACAGTACAAAGGCGCAATGACAATATTGAGAGAATAATATCAGATAACTTTTCAATTTACAAAAGCATAAGAATAAAGTATGTACTTCTCATAAACATACAGATAGATCTTAGTTGCACTAATTAGTTGGATTAAAGTGAGTTTTAAAGATCATACTGCATACTTCCTGGCATGAATGGACACGGCATTACAATTTTCACTGTTAACTTTATAATTAGGCAAGACTATTATCAAAGTCCCTTTCATTCTCCTTGATAAAAGTCAATATCTTAATCACAAATCACTCAATACATATCATAAGTACTAATCTCGAATTCTCTATACATTAGTATTACCTATTGTACTCGGTTAAATCAATTACGCTTAGTAATAAAATTAGGGTCCTGTTCCCTAGCAACCGGGTGCCAGGGAGAGTTTATTTAACACACTGCACCAGGGGCGTCGGATCTATATTTTAAGGGTCCAGATTAAAACTTTTTTTTTTGTTATTCCGCGTTTTTTTCCGCGGAATGGAAAAAAAAAGAATTTTGATCTGGACCCTAAATACTGATCTAAGGGTTCTGGAGCAGTGTGTTAGATAAGGATAAGGCTTATATAACACCCGTTGTCAAGGATTAGCACCCATAAAATTAAATATAAATATTATTACTTGAATATCTACTATACAATTTCTGATAGTATTTATCCGCTGTATGTATTTTAATTTTTTTACCTCTGGTAAGCGTTGAGAATAGAGAAAACGGTCCAGGTAATTGACGGAGAGATATGCTGTTAATGGCTGGAAACCATAATAACGTTGCACCTGTAAATATAAATATAAAACTATTAATGTTACCCAACACTCCTTACAGGGTTCGAAACTTGTTCAAAGACAAGTCACGATTAAATACACTCCTTATAGGGTTCAACCTTGTTCAAAGAAAAGTCACCATTAAGTGTATTTAAGTTAAAAAAAAATCTTGAGCGCAAGGAGATAGTAAAAAGTTTATTTTTTGTCGTCCCAGTTTCAAGGTTCGATTCTATACTGATTTGTAAGTTGAGCTCGAACTTTCGAGTATATATTCGGAAAAGTAATAGAAACGTAAAAAAAAGAGTGTACATGTAAAATTAAATGCTTATTATCTACCTTTAGAATCCATGCAACAGAAGCTTGTCGAGCAGATGAATCAACTGACTGCGAATGAGTCCTCTCTCTAGGAACATACTTTCTCTCATCTTCTATGAATCTTGCTATAGATTCCTCCATGTCCGCCTGAGATTCTAAGTCCGATGAACATTCCGGCAAGTCTCGTGACAATATTTCCGAGTCCTCACAACAAAGTAAATCGGGAAAAAAGTCGTCGGTGCATGATAAAGCTGACATGATCGGCGATGATTATCATTTATATTGTTCTCATATTCACTGTGTTTTTCGTGATTCGCCGGAGAGTTGTCGGAGAAGTCGCCGGAATGTTGACGGAGCGGGATATGAAGGGGCTTGGGCAGTTGGGATGGCTTATTTTTGTGTTGGTGTCTCACTTCTCCTGCGGATATAAATATATGTGTTTATTATTATAATCTGATTTATTTTTAAATGGAGTATATTTTTGTTTCTATCTCTTTTGGGCCGATAAGATTGTTTTTATTTTATGTGACTAAAAGTAAATCGAAATGGCCGGATTTATCTTGATTTAACGAAATAGGTTGGATCTAGGTTTCTAAATTGAGTTCGATAAAAAAATATGCAATGATCCGAATTTATATTTATAGAATTTATTAATATATTTCTTAAATCTACCTTTATTTAAGTTTTAGTAAGAGTAGACCTAAAAAATGTGATCTTAATTATTGATTTCATATAAATATAGATGTGTAAAATGGCGGGCGGTCCCTGGCAAGTGGATGCCAGGGATGGGTTTGTAACAAAAGGTTTTTTAGTCGTTGGATGGAAGATCCAACTGCTGGGGTTTAAAAAAATTTCATCTCGTACTGCGGTATAATACCGCAGTATGGCTTCCGTGCTGCGGTATTATACCGCAGCATGACTTCCGTGCTGCAGTATTATACCGCAGTATGGGTCATGTTCCCTTATCCCCAGCAGCCTCAATCTTTGCTTCACAATTGAACCACAAAATTCTCCCCCAAATTCTCTCCTTTTATGTTGGCGATTTTCAGCTCCTTCCAACAATTTGTATCAATTCTCAAAGACTGAAGGTACATTTTCTTGATTTTAATCTTTGTTATGGCTGATAAATTATTTGCTCATTTTTTTAAATCGAAAAAAAGTAATGAGAAACAAAAAGAAAAGGTAGATCATGCATTGCATCTAGATGATTTAATATGAATGAAAAGTTTGATAAAGTTGGTGATGAACCTAGTACCCCTAAATTTGTATATGATGATGAATTTGTGGATAATTTTGAAGAAGATGATGAGTATGTTGATAATGAGTATGTTGAGGAAGATGAGGAAGATAATGTTGTAGAAGATGAAAAGTTATATGAAAATGTTGATGGTAACGGAATTCCTTACTTGAATCAATTGTTTCACACCTTGGATAAAGCGGGGAATTTTTTTAGAGCATACGCTCTTAAAAATGGATTCGCCATTAAAATTCAATCAACTCATAAGCGTGTTAAAAGTAATGAGATTTATGCTCGTACGTATGTTTGTAGACTTTCGGGAAAAATAGAGGTGGGTGAAAGTAGTTAGAAAAAATGATGTAGAGAAATTCTTCCGAAATGTGATTGCAAAGTAAGAATGTATGTCAATTATAAAAAGAGTATAGATTTTTGGGAGATTACTAGTCTTGAATTGAATCACAATCACGGTAATGTAACCCCTAGTAAGATGAATTTGGTACAACGAGAAAGACATGTCAATACGGCTACTTGTAATTTAATAAAAACTCTTTATGGTTCGGGGGTTCGTAAATATCAAGTAATGAATGTTATTGGTAACATTCATGGGGGTAATGATAAAGTTGGGTTTAATAGTCAACATGTTCGGAATGTGATAAGAGATGAGAGGAGAAAAAGGTTTGAAGTAAGTGACGCCCAAGCCGGTTTGGAGTTGTTATATAGGTTAAATGAGGAAAGTGGTTCAAAATTTTTCATTAGGACGGAAGTTGATGAAGAGCAACGTTTGAAATGTCTTGTATGGATTGATCCGAGATGTTTAATGGCGTACCGAAATTTTGGTGACGTTGTTGCATTTGACACGACATATTGTACAAATAGATATGCCATGCCATTTGTCCCATTTACCGGGGTCAATCATCATTATCAGTCAGTGGTTTTTGGTTTTGCACTAATGCGGGATGAGAGCGCGACAACTTTTGAGTGGGTTTT
>PHNY01044701.1:2502-14104 GCA_003724115.2 Anethum foeniculum
TCTCAAGAACACGGAAACCACTAACCGGACACTAAATTATTTATCCGCAAAAGATTCATAAGAATGAGTTACACAACAAATCAAATTATCAGACTGTAATCCATTCCGAAAGAATTTTTTAATTTAGTGAGTATCGTATTCAACCCCCCTTCTACGATACTTCGAGACCCAACACTTTATTTGACAGTGCTTTCCACCCACTATTGCAAATGACTAGCCTAATGACTAGCCTCTCACTAATGTAATATCCATAATTTTAGAATTTATTATAATTATTATTTGAATTTTTTATATTTTATATAATTTTCTAATTTGGAAGAAATAAAATTATGGATATTTTATTCTTGTCTAATATTTTCTCGTCCCTGAATGGACCAATATGTTAATTGATAAGAGAGGTGTCAATCCCTTTCAATACTGTGAAAATATTTAATTACTTTTACTATTTTCAAATTTAATTTAAAAGTCGATCGTTCTATCGATATTGGTAAATTGAGTTTATTTTATTATTTTAGGGATCGATTAAATATTTTATCTGTGCCTAAAATTATACGAGGCATTTTATTTGTGTCACTCTAATTTGGGTGTGTTATAAAAAATATATTTTAAAAGAGAAACAATAATAATATTTTGCGACTATTTATTTACGTGTTAAATGAAAAATTATGTGAATGATGATTACGTGTTTATATAGATTATACGTGTTCGTTTGGTCACGTTGTATTGCTCATATTATTTTTAGAATAATTTTTATGTTAAAAATGATATTTTTACCTTAGTAAAATATTTTTATAAAATCATAAAAATGTGAAACAATCAAGATACTTGTTTTTTTATCTCTGTAATACTCAGATGGACTATTTAAAAATTTAAGTGTAATTTATTTCGGTAATTATGCATTTTAAAATGATTTTATACTCATTATTGCATTTACTGATTATTATCTTGTAAAATGCATATAAAATAATTGATACATGTAGAAATCGTGAAACTTGATTTATTATTTCCAGAATATTAGTAGAGATTTTTTAAAAATATAAGTTGAATTTAATTTAATCATTTATTATTTTGAAACGATTTTAGGATATTTATTCTTTTAAAGTGTGCAATTCTTGTAAAATCAATATTAAATTATTTATATGTTCAAAAATTATTTTAAAAATATGTGCAGAAATGTCATTTTATTTCCTACATTTTAAAAATATCAATTTTATTTTCCCGAACTTTTTTTAACCTGATTTATATATTAAAGGAGAATTTAGATTGATTTTTACCAAAAAGAAAAAAACAAAACAAAATGAAAAGGAAAAAAAAAACAGAAAAAAAACAGGATATACATCCAGCGTACCCGTAACCCCTCTTCTTTATCTATTCCCCAACCCCCAAATCATTTCGCCGCCTTGTTCTTCTGTCTCTCTTCTCCCTACTTTTTGTTTATATTAAAACTAGATAATAAAGTCTGGCTTGGCGGCAGCCTTATAATATTTTTTTGAAAATATATTATGAATCAATTATATAATTTAGATAAAATATTATCAATAATAATTAGAAATATTATATAAATTTTTAAAATAATATATTATTAAATTTATTATTAACTAAATAAAAATAATCATTTTGTATATAATATAAAACATGTACGTATTTTTGAGCGGATATTGTTACTTTTATCCGTATAAAGCAACAAAAAAGTTCTAAAGCGGATCAAATTTAATTGAACCACGCAAAATCAAAAATACTATGATCGTCATATTAAATAAAAATATATAACACTACTTTCAACTTAATTTAAAAATTAAAGATTTAATGTTTAGTTTATATCATCATTTTTAACTTTGTTATTCGTCTAAATTATAAATGTTAATATGAATAACATATTGTTTTACATTTTACCAAAAAATATCAATATAAATATAAATTAGAAAAATAGATTGAGATGATCGTAGATGCACATTTTGTTTATAAATCTCAACCACTCTCCTTTATAACTTAGGATATTTTTTCTTTATAAATCGAACTCCTCTCCTTTATAAATTAGAATTCTATTTCAACTTACAATATTTTGTACGATAATTCGGACTTCTCTCCTTTTTATAAATCAAAAGTCTTTATAAATTAGAATACATTTTCCTTTATAAGTCCGAACTCTTCTCCTTTATAAATTATGATACATATTCTACTTACAATATGTTAAAAGATAATTCGTACCCCTCCCCTTTATAAATTAGAATACTTACTCTATTTAGAATTTATTAAATGATAATTCGAACTCCTCTTCTTTGTAAATTAGAATATCTTTTTTCTTTATAAATTTGAACCTCTCACTTTTGTAAATTAGGATACTTATTCTATTTTTAATATATTAAAAGAAATTTTAATTATAAATATTTAAATTTATTAAATTCTAAGAAAATAGAAAATTAAATTAGACAATTTTATAAATGCCACCTAACCATTAATTAAAATAATACCGTATAAAATTAGTCATTAAATAAATACTACTTCTTCGTATAAATGTAAAATAATTACATAATTCTTAAGTTGATACGTACAGCACAAAAATTTAAAATCTGGTCGATTTTGATCATACCAATCATTTTCGAAAGCCAAACATCGACGTTTAGTACTTTATATTAAAATACAATTTCAACTTTAATTTAATATAAAGATTTAATTTGTAGTCTGTATTGTCATTTTTAACGTCATGGTCGATCTAAATTACAAATTAAAATACAGAAAACTTATTATTCAACATTTTTTATGATTTTAATATTATTATATATTCCCATTATTTACTTTGTTCAATATTTAAGTATCAATATACACAGAAATTATAACATGACAATTAAAGTTCACTAATTAACGTAATTCTCCTTATTGTGCCGTTAAAAAGTGTTTTTTCCTAATAAGCCGCTTTATCGTCGTTTCATATCACACTTAGACCATTTAAGCAACAAATTTTATAATAGAAATTTGAAATTTATAAGTATGCCTAATATATTATATTTTATAAAATATAAAATATTTAAATTGAAGGCGCATCTTTTTAGAAAGTCAAACTCTTATTCTTTGTAAATTAGAATCCTTTTTTCATTCCAAATTCGTATCGCTATCCTTTATCAATTAGGATATGTTTTCTACTTATAATATGTTAAAAGATAATCCAGAAAACTCCCCTTTGAAAATTAAGATACCTTTTTTAATTATAAAATTGTTCTTTATTACCTTTATAAATTAGGATAACTAATCCGAATCCTGCTTCTAATTACCTAATGTAGTTACAATATGTTAAGAGATAATTCGAACCCCTCTTCTTTATAAATTAGAATACTTTTCCGACTTACAATATGTTAAAAAGTAGTTTAGTCATCAATATTAAAAATTATGAAGTTCAAGAAAATTAGAAAAAATGGATTGAGACGATTTTAGAAGTGACTTTTGTAGAAATTTGAAATTTATAAGTATGTTTAATAAACTATATATTATAAAATATGAAATATTTAAATTAGAGGCGCATTTTGTTTATAATCCGAACCCCTCTAACTTATAAATTAAGATTGTTTTTTTCCCTTACAAATTCTAACCGCTCTCCTTTATAAATTAAGATAATTTTTCTACTTACAATATATTAAAAGATAATTTGAATCCTTCTTCTTTATAAATTTGGATACCTTCTTTATTTAGAAATTCCTCTTTTATAAATTATGACACCTAAACTGAATCTTTCTCCTTTATAAATTAGAATGCATATTCTACTTACAATATATTAAAAAAATAAGTCGAACCCATCCTCCTTTATAAATTAGGAAATTTATTCGATTTAAAATATGTTAAAAGATTATTCAATCCCTTAAAATTATGACATTCTAACCTTCTACATATCCTCCTAACTGAAACTAAAAACTTAAGTACGGGTAAAGTGACATGATCCTCTATATTTACGTTAATTTTTCATATTAAATCTATTCCCAAAAATGCAGCCTATCATTAACTGCAACGGGCTCGTTTCTCTCTCTGTCTCTCTCTAACGAATCTCTCTCTCTCATAAATCCTAGCCTCCAGTAAAGATTTTTGAGGGGGTTTTCATCGATGTTTCACCGGTGATAAGCCCCAATTCCTTTATTTTTTAATTTTCTTGTTCAAGATCTTGTCTTCTTTTTTTAATAAGTTCCCAATTTATTTGGGTTTTGTTAGTCTCTCCTTATGAGAGTTTTGGTTTTGTTTTGATGTGTTTTGGTGTTCTTCATGGCTGAAGTTATAGATCAACATGATTTTCATGGGTTTGATTCAGGGATGAAGATTATTATGGGATCGCATCTATGGTCGATTGTTCAGAACAGTCGGATAAAAACAAGTACATACATTCAAATCATCTTCTAATTCAAATCGTTTGGTTGCCTCTCCAACAAAGAAGGATTCAACAGCCGATCTATTTACACAATTGTGTCAGATTGTTGATCATTTTAAACACTTTGATAACGTGCTAGTATAGTATGTTCATAGGTCTGCGAATGTTGTAGCCCATACGTTAGTATGAGTTATTCATTCTATGCCAGACTTCCGGGAGGGGTTTAATGTTGCTCCACATATTATTTCTGATGCACTGATGATTGATTTGATTTAATATAAGCAAGTACTTTTGGTTCGAATAAAAATCTATTCCCAAAATTTATTCTCTATTGAGCCGCTTGTGAAATCCTCCTTTACTCTAACATATCATGATAATACACATGTTATACACGTACATAAAATAGTGATATTAAAAAATAGATACTTTATAGTCAACTTACCATGATAACGAATTTTAAGGACTCCCGATTAGTATTAAAAAATAAAATAAGCAAATCATATATAAATCTAATGTCATATGATTAAAATATAAAAAAAGAATTTATTGATAAATCAAATCAATAAATTACCCACGATTGACCAAGAAAAAAAGAGAAAATTTATCTATGATATAGTTTATCACATTATCAATCCTTAATAGTATTTAAACAAAGCTGGTGAGCAAAAAAATAACAAAGAAGTAGTCATATATATATAATATGTTAAGAAGCTACCATGAGTTGCCACAATCTCAAAATAACCTCTGTACCTGCAATTCAAATCAATATCGAGTCGTTCAAATATATAAAAAATTATTTATATTTGCAATAGTTTTACATATATAGATGCATTTGATAGACATCTCTATAAACTTATCTATATACACACGACTATATGCATCAATAACCTGACAGCAACGAATATTTACAGAAAAGAAATACAGATGGTTGGTTGTACTATGAAACTAAACCTTCAAAACTGAAATTTTTATCCATTTATATTGACTTACCTGACAATATTATCGTATGATTCGGATTATAAATTTTTATGAAGAAGTCAATTTATATCATTCGCGTGGAATAAATATATTTAAATAACCTTCTCATCTATAAATTCGAACACTTCTCCTCTACAAATTTGGTTACCTATTCTACTTATAATACGTTAAAATATATTTAAATTATTAATATTTAAAATTACAAAATTATAAGAAATTTAGAAAATTAGATTGAGACGATCTTACGCGCGTATCCTCCTTTATATATATAAATTAATTTTTTTTAAATTTATATCTTGCATACGGTTCATCTAAATTACGTCCTCTATATATAAAAATGATCAGCTCTTCGACATATACGCATAGACATATATATTGCAAGCTTTTGAGAAGAAATATTTCGGGGTGGAGTTTCCTTTTTAATTTATTTTCGGGGTGTAGAAAGAGAGTTTGATTATGTTAACTACTCCACAAGTCGTTTCAGCATGTGTATGTCTATGGGAATTAATTTCGAAATTTTCTGGTAATATTTTTCGGACATCAGAAAATCTCTTGAGGTGACCAGAACTTATTTTGAGGTAAGAATTTTGAGCTTTGGAGTTTGTACTTGGATATATTATAGCATGTTAGTCTATATATATTAATTTCAGAAATTTTAGAAGTTGTTTTGTTTCACCCAAAGATTCATTGTTAGCCCAGATTTTTGGTTCCAGTAGCTGTATTCTTCATTTTCTGTGAATTTATTAGTATAGATATAATTGATGGTATGTTTTAAAATTATTAATTATATTATAGTACGGTTGGATTGTACTGCTTGGGATTGTTTTTGAGGGGTTGTGATCCCGGGAAAAGTCTGTTTTACAAAGTTGTTATTTCAAAATTTTATTTATTAATATTATTCTTAATAATTCGATAACAATTAGACCGTTTGTCCGATTTAGACGAAACGAACGCCTACGGACTCAGAAAAATATTCCGATTTCATTAAAAACACTTTTGAGACTAAATTCCTTTTCTATAAAAAGGTCAAGTCTTTCATAATCAATTCCGAGTCCATTCTTAACTGAAAAGTCGTGTTTTGACCCGATTTCAATTTTAAACACACCGAACCAAATCTTTTGTCGAATTGAGTTGTGTGTTATATGAATTATGTGATTACGTGTATTGTATGTTTATGTGCATAACTGGTTAGAGTTTTGTGTTTGTTTGATTCTAGTAATTGCTCTATACAGAAGGTTATCGTATAGGTAGACGATAAGATTGTAGTCGAGCAGTCTGTCGAGTAATTACCGTTTAGACGATTAAAGTGATATGTTTGGTTATAGATGCGGGTAATTCAAGATGATCAGAACCAGACAAATTGGATAAAGGGAAATTGGATGAGATGGCATATCAGGCTTGTAGGAAACCGCATGAGCGACATATCAAAGATTTGGGGAATAGATGATTGTGATATTGTCAGGCTGAAGAAAGAGATGACGTTAGTTGAGAGTGAGTAATTGCTAAGGACCAAAGGCATGTATCATTCATTCCTTCTAAATGTTTTTATCTTCAAAATATTTGTTTCTGAATATGCAAGTATTCATCCTTCATTCTAATTGTTTTAATATTATAAATAATTGATTCTAATTATGCAAGTACCCCTGACCATACTCTTTATGGTTCAGAATTAATATGAATAACGTTTAGAATAGGAAATGCATGTTTTAACAAAATGTTTTAAGTAACGTATCCCCTTCTTCCATAAAACCTACTTTATATCCAAAATTTACGTTTTAGGGGAAAAGTAACTTGCGAATGTCTATCCCTAAACGATGTTTGATGTTGGAAAATGTTTAGTAATTTTAATATTGCTAAACTGGTGATAGTGGTTATGTTGAAAATGATATTGATTCACATATAAGGTGAAATGGTTTTGAAAATGGAATAGGTATAAATAACTTTGAGAACTGGATGAAATAAGTCAGATATTCTATTGGAGCTGCGTAAGAGGTCCATTATTCGGTAACGGCCCAGCATCGAGGCGTAAGAGGCTAAGTTGGTTGTGCACACTGTTTAAACCACTTAGTCCAGCGTACTAAAGACCTAGCTAGTCTTTAAGTTCCGGAACACCTATTCTGGATGGCCGCCTAGAGCCGTCCGGTGTTAATAGACTGATCAGCTATCTTCTCCTGTGAGCGTCCAATGTATCTGATGGATGTTTTGAGTTTAAAATGGAATTAGCATGCTGCAGTTGATTTCGATATTTACAAAAGCGCATGATTTACTTTACGTTTTAGAAAGCATGCTAGCTATTTTTGGTTTCCTGTTCTTGTTTTCGGAATATAAATGATTTCAGTATTCCTGTTCATTTAAATTGTTACTGAATCCACGTTGCTCAATAAAAGGTTCTAATGAAAAGTTCTAAAAATTATCAAAGTCATTTCGATATTGTTGAATTAATACAATATCAGATTTTGTTGGGGTTCAGAAACTTATGATTTTAAATTTTCTGCTTGATAGCAGATATCAGTTTTATTGGAAATCTATAAATGTTTTAAAACTGTCAAATCATGTTTTAAATATCTTGCTGAGCATTTCTTTCGCTCATACTTGCCTGTTTTAAATTAACCTTCCAGTGAGAGTTAGACTTGCGGAGTTTAGCTGCATAGTTCAGGAAGAGAAGAGAAGGATGCCTTTATGAAGATGTTTGATTCAGGGAATGCGTGAATAGTGTAAGTATTACTATATTAAGTTGTTTGTAATTATATTAGTTATATTATCATTTAGATTGGGCCTAGTATACTTCTTTTCAAATTTATACTAGTGGGTCAAGTTTTTAGTTTGTAAGTTGTTGAAAAGTGTAACGAAAGATAAAGGAAATTTATATATTTGGATTTTGGATTCTTGTTTCTAGAACTGTAACCTAAAAGATCTTGGTATATAGTTTGGGGTCGCAGTGTTATATTTCAACTGTTGGACAGTAATTGGTGAATATTTTTGATTAAGCAGGTTTTATTAATTTGAGATTTCAGTGACGACCTAATCCTCTGACCCCGGGATTTGGGGGCGTTACAACTAAACTAGCTTCAAAATTATTTAAACTTTTCTCTAAGTCATTCTCCTCATTCTCATTTTTATCTTGCTTATATAGTTTGAGCCTTTGATTTATGTGCATGAAAATCACTTTAGTTTTTCTTATGATATTTTTCACTAATAAAAATTAAATGGAAGATCAGTTGTTGGGTTTTGCTTCTCATTTTCTTTAGTTATTGGCAAAGGAAAAATTACTTAGGTTTTTAGTATATCTTCCAGTGATTTGTTCTATTACTCTCCTCNNNGCGGGATCTCTCTTTATATACAAATATTCAGATTCCGCTGTTGATTCTTTTGTCAATTAATTAATAACTTCACAAGTTCACTTTTTGTATATGAAGATTTATCATGTAGTGTTGGATCAATGGAGTATTCAAGAATTGAGTTTCAAGATATCAATGTAGCTACAAAGAATCAACAAGTTGACGCTCCCAAATTTGCATCCCATGACTTTGAGTGATCACGACACCAAGCTCGTCATACGTGTAAATTAGAATGCTTAAACATAATACAACCGTAACAATAGACACCCACTCCACAGATCTGAGGATCACACTCCTTACTTAACTCCGTTACAATATTTATTAATAATTATTATTACATTCCATAAGTTCACGAACACATGTCTACCAATTATAACAATGGTCAGACTGTGAAACATAGCGAATCTAATTACCGTCAAATTAGATCTCACCTTTCCCATTCCTCTTCCTCTGCTCTTGGAAACTTCATCTTTTTCGCTCTGGACTATTTCAAGAATAGCAAGAATGAACAACTAAGTGCTCAGAAAGTTTTTGAAGAAGAGCATACATGATACATGTATAAAATATTCTAGCATTAAAAAACTCCTAATATAAACAACAAGTCTCAAAAAACTGAGCGAGCAATCTTTGAATAAACAATTCAATCATTTCTAAGGTACTAAAATTTACGATAATTGACACTAATGTGGCACTTTCGATGTTTTGTAATTAGAAAATTGATTTCCGCCATGTACCATCATAATGTAATTAATAACCACGAAGCATATACTGCCCTCCCATGATACTAACATAACCCAATCACGGCTTGTCGAAAGTACTACATCCTCTAGTGCTATAATAAAAAGGGTTATGTATCAACCCTAACTACAATATTGGAGCCAAATATTTTATCCGAGAACTGGCATAGATCAAATCAATAAAAATTCGTGGGGCATCTCTGATGTTGACAAGTACAGATGAATGAATCTTGCCAAATAATCTGATTAAAGAGAAATTCAAAACTAAAAAGAAAATTTTAATCATGCAACAATTCACTGACCCTAACAATGGATCAGTTAGACTTTAAAATTATAAATTAATTTAATGACATGATCAAAGTGCGACTTATACCAAAAAAATAATTATCTTAAAATAATGAGAATAATTGATAAAAAGAACTCGAAAATTTCCTGTATGGTGAGCATTCATTTTAATACTTAGACAAAGAAAGAAAAATAAGAACTTATTTAGATAAAAATATTATATTAGCGTTCATAATTTAAACCTTGCAAGTTAAATCATCCTTGTTAATCCATATTTGACAAGCTAATGTCATTAATTAGCCACTCACCTTCCCTATTTATTACTCCAGCCAAAATTTCTCATTAATAAATTCTTCTTCTTCTTTGATCTCCTCAAACATCTCTTATACTAGAACAAAACCCATGAATTATAACTCATTTCTAATCCCAATCTTCCGAGTGAGTTATCTCAAAACTCGGCAAAACCTGTCATTATTCATACACATCATTTTTTTTTTGCATTTTATTACCTCTGAGCTTAATTATACATATATTTCATTAATGCATGCCACAACTTTATATATATGTGGTTATGCAATTTTCACCACCACTACTCAATAACGCTTTGTTCTTGCTTTCTAAATTTGCCAACCCTAGTCTAGCTTTCAATTTAATTAGATGAATCTTTCGACATCCTCCATTATTTTTATGAAAGTTATTCCCTACAAGTATCTTCTCTTTTTTTTTTCCAAAATATTGCAAATTCCTCCTTATATAAGTTAAATGAACACATAGATAAATTGTTGATGAACTAACGACATTAATTCAGGCTAGTGCACTATCTCAAGTGATACTTTCCTTACGGAGAGACTCCATTTGTGTGACCTTTACCTACCTGACAACAACTTATTACTGACTTTTCTTTCAATAGTAATAGTGATGGATGAAATGTTGAATTAATTTAATTCATCATCTAATTGTTCATTCTTTGATCCAAGTTTTGAGAGAAGGCATATTGTCATCAAATTAATCTTAACAACTTTATCTCTATAAGATTAAACCGTTAATCTAATATAAGTAGTCTTAAGCCTGTACTTTGTGGACATGTGATAAATAGGTAATTCTTGTTCTTCATTCGGAATTAAAATCCAATATATATATATATATATATATATATATATCAATTGTAAAGTTTATGAGTTCTTATAAATTTCTTTAACTTTTGCAATATTGCCATTAATTAATCCCTTATAAGGTAAACAAACTTATATAACTCTATAATAATCTAGGTATCTATGAACTCTATTTCAACAAGATTTCCATGAACTTTGTTTCAACAAGATTCTCATTTTAATCATAATTAAATAAAATGAGAAAACTTTTATCAAAATTCAATAATGATTTTAGCAGCATATGATGGGTAAAACCATGATGGAAAATATATTAGACATGAATGAAAATATAAATTATAAATTATAGAAAATAGATAAGGATAGAAAGAAAATTTAAATATAAAGAAAGCACTCCAAAATCGGTAGAAAAATCAATCCAAAAATACCTCAATGGACGCTATAAACCCTAATATGTTTATATACTCCCTACTAATATCTATGTGTAAAAAATTGTGTCATAATTTAAAAGATAGGTATTGCACAAAATAAATCAAGTATACATAATGGCAAAAGAGTGGCCCACTTCAAAATCCAACCCAAATGTTATAATCTTTTGTAGTAACATAAGTCAACATCTTAAAATGTTTATATTTAGATAAAAAAAGATAAGAGATAGAAATATAAGGGTTAGAAATAAGAAAAAGAACTTTAGAGAAACTTTAAAAAGAAGATATTCATGTAGATTTTCTTGAGAAGTAAAATTAATACAACTGAAATAGTCTGATATAATTTTGGCACTTAAACTTCCATATCATAAAAAATAAT
>PHNY01044701.1:32365-44169 GCA_003724115.2 Anethum foeniculum
TTGACAACTTATACATGTTTCGCACATAAAAATTTATATCAAATTTGCGGCCTAATAAAATTTGTTAAAGGTCCATAATAGGCAAATCTTTTTAAATTATAGTAATATTTATAAATTTTATATTGAATGCTAAAAAGTTTGAATCGATTTTGAGTATCCTCTATTGCATAAACTAATTTAAACATGTAATTTTACCTTAATTTATTTATGAATTCAACTAAGACAATATGTGAAATCAAAACATAAAATTCAGATCCTCATATAAACGAACAAGCTCTTTTTGAAAATTCCATCAACAAGATATTAAAGCTGAGACGATTTGACAAGGCTGTCATAAAGGAAGTGATCACCTCAGTTCTTTGAGATCCAATAAAAATTATACAACAATGAATTAGTGGGTGGAATATGCTTTTTATTATTTTATGCTGAAATGTTGCTTTTTATCTTAAATAAAAATAATTGTACTACTTTAATTATTAAGATAAAAATAGATAAATAAATTATATGTAATTATAGAGAACCCATAAATAAACGTGAAAGTTTGGATTAATTCCAACAAAAAGCCTTGACCATAGATTTTATCATTTTCTAGCTAGTTGTAAATTAGTTGTAAATGATTCACTAATTCGAACAAAAAGCCTTGAGGATGGATTTTATCATTTTTTAGCTAGTTGTAAATGATTCTTATATGAAAAATTATGTCATATGATTGAATCAATCAAAATAGAACGGTTATTGTAAGCCTAATGACAATTAATAACATCACAAGCATTCCTTTTCACCTCCTAGGACTATTTAAGACATTAAGGTTAGAGAACCTAGGTCTCATACCAGGAAGTGACAATTGTACTCAAACCTTGAGAGTCCCACTTTGTAATCTAAAATAAGCAGAAATGTATGAGCTGTAATGAAGCAACTTAGATAATAGAAAACCCCTATATTCCAAAAAAATCATCATTCATCGGTGAAATTGATATTTTTACTCCACCTTCCATTTGCTAGACTAGGGCATTACACAAACAAAATTTGAGAAATTGATATAGTGATGCCAAATTCTATTTATATGAAGAGGTGGGTTATGAGCTATATATGTGTTTATTAATGTGAATCACCATAAACAGGAGGAGAAGAGTGCATATATTGCCCAATATAAAGCCCAAAATGTAGCAGATTTGGGTCGGGATTAAAATTATCTTTTTATTTTATTTTTTTTGCTAAATGGATAATATATTAAAAAAAAACAACAATGTACAGCAGGAAAGATGGCAACTATCTAAAGCAATCTCTAACAAAGATTGCAACTACAAAATGACACCAGAAAGACACGTGAGGGAAGAAAAACAATGACAAACTAGACAAAACCAAGGAAACAATACGGGCCTATTACAAGAATAACTAGAAACCATGCTGAAGAAGCAAAAAAAACTCGAATATCCACTTTCTTATCTTGTAGAAGTTTGTAAGGAGTAAATAACCTTTGATCATGAAGTCGAGCACTACCTTCCCTATGCTGATAAGTATAAGTCTACAAAGCTAGGAGATAATCGTTCTTTGAGTTACATCCTAAGTCTGAGAAATTTCAGTATTATAAACATGCCACTGCTCATCAAAATCCCCAACATCTCCATAGGAGCGAGCAGCTTCTCGAGAATAAATATTTTATAGTAGCAGCGAAGAAATAAGTGGTTAACGGTTTCAATGCTACCTGCACATAAGAGACATCGAAATGTGCTCAAAATGCCAAAATCATAAAGTCTCCTGAAAGTAAAAAGTCTGCCATGACAAGCACGCCAATGATGATGGGCATAACCGTTAACTTCATTCTTGAACCAAACTGCATTACACCATGGAACCTCATCATCAACCTTCCGAATAGAATCCCAGATATCCCATGTGCTAATTTTTGACCTCCCATATTAAAGTAAAATATCATGATGATCAAGGTTATAAAAGTATCCAGCCAAGCAGAGAAGACACGGGAGGTTCCGTGTTGATGAGGATTCATCTGAGGAACAACCTAAGAACCAGTGCTAATGAAATCGCCAATTGTAGCCCTAGCATGAGACCCGAAGTTGGCAATAGTACAGCCCCTCTGTATTTTTGCAATGGTATAATTTGACCACTAGGGGTCTAACCAGAAAGATATAGACTGCCCATTTCCAATGCGGAATGAGAGAAAGTGACTTGCCTCCTCCATAAGTTTCCAAAGGTTTCTCCAAAATCAGGAACAATCCTGATGAATCTGCATCATCCAGAATGATCCACCGTCTAGAAAAGTTGCATGGGCCCATTTCACCCAAAAAAAATTGTATTTCGAATCCAACTTCCATAAATTCATTAATATCTGAGCCTTATTCCATTCAACAGGGCATTTAGGACGTAGACCTTCTTCATTCTTAGGCAAACAAACTTTTCTCCATGATTAGCAAACAAACGAGCAATTATGGACCGGAGAGTTTTGTACATACCTTTGGGGAGAAGAAAATGATTAGCCCAGTAAGATTGAATAGAAAAAACAACTGCAAATAATCTGCACTCCACCTGCTAATGAATAAATACGGTAGTCCAGCTATCAATGCGTTGAGTGATTTTATGGACTAATGGCATGCTTTGGTTGATGCTCAACTCTGCTGAAATTAGTGGCACACCAAGGAAATTTATAGAAAGATCATTATCATGAATTGCAAAGGTATCATCAAACCAAGAAATAACTTTTCAATCACAATTAGTAAGAAAACATGTACTTTTGAGAAGTTTTAGAGGAAGTCCACTTTAATCAGTAAATCTGTCAAGACTTTTCATGATGTGGGATATTGATTCCATGTCGCCATGCAAAAAAATATAACATGCGAGAATGTAAGTTCCAAGTTCATGATGTATCTTAATAAATAAACACGGAAGGTCAAGCTATTGACCTTTCAGCATTTAAGGCGAGGAGAGATAATGAAGTAAAGTACTTTTGCAACGTGTGTTCAACAAGAGATGATTTCATTGAGCCATTTTCTTGTATTTTAGAAATGAAGGCACCACTGTTGAGTGTGCTGGGAATAAATGAAAATTCATATATGTTAAAAGGGGTTGACCAATTATAGTTCGAAAAGGCCATGGAAGAGAGCCAACGTCACAATTACCACATGTATCTGCTTAAGAAACATTCACGGGACACCTAAGACACAAGGGAGTAGATATTATTATGAATTATACAACGGTTATTGGTCTAAGAAAAAAGAGGTCTAGAGGAAGGTCTTAGAGAACACACGAATTTAATAAGAAAGTCAAAAAATTGATTTTCTTCAGCAATTTGTAGAGTCAATGAAGGAATTGATAGAGGTTGATGAGTAGCAGTTTGCTTGTAAAACCATTAAAAGCATGCTGCAACCATTGAAAACAAGCAATCAGCTGGCACCTCGACAATGCAAGTGAGGGAAGTATTAAATTATATTTTCTTTCATGGTGTAATTTTTATCATGAATAAATGTTTAAATACTAAATAGTATAAGATGGTGTTGGGGCCTTCCTCTGTGACTTCTAACTTGCATGGTATCTGAGATAGGTTATTAGATTTGATAATTTTATTTAGAAAAGTTTATATCCGACACACAGCGGCACGGATCGAACTAGTTTGTCATCTTAATTAGTTATTGTTTTTTGGTTTGTTCAGTTTCGCAATGGAATTTTATTTTAGTACGCTAATTGTTCTATATTATCTCCGCACATTTGCTTATCATGATTATTTGGAGTTGTTTGTTTTATCATCATGACATTCGATAAAGATGATTCTCTTAAGTCGATAGTGTTCAGTTGAGTGGTACAAATTATTCGTATTGGAGTTATGTTATGAAAACAATTTTCGTGGTAAAAGTTTATGGAGTTATGTTCGTGATGAGGATACTAAAGCCAAACAAGTAGATGCTAAGGCTGTTGAGTCGACAACATCAATTTATGCTTGGGAGGCTGATAATTTGAAAATAATAAAATTGATGAACAATTCTGTTACTCACTTTATTCGTGCTCAGCTAGCATAGTATAAAAATACTAAGGAGGTATGGGACCATCTGTCCAGTTTGTATACACAATCTAATTTTTCTAAATAGTATCACTATCAACTGGCATAAACTGAACGTGCAGAACTGACTGTTGTAGCTGCTTTTGTCTAAAGGTGAGAGAAACATCATTTGCTTCTATTTTTATTGGCTCTTCATTCTGATTTTTAACCCTTGCAAGGGTGATTCTCCATCGTTCTCCACTTTCATCTATTGATTATGTTGTTAATAACTTCTATCAGACGAGATTCGTCTTAATCTAACGGTGCTTAAGAATAAATTTGTCGTCTTAAATTAGATGGACTAATTACTCAACATGAAATGTGAGCTTAGTTTTGGGATGGTCTCAGATTTGAGTCCTTCTACCCCATTCATTTAGTTTAAATATTTGTTGTTGGTATTAGTATTTATATGGTTATGTATGTTGTCATCGTCAATCAAAACGACCCGTATCGTATGATTGAGGGGAAGTCTGGTTACTTAACAAATTGAAAGTGATGATTCTATTGATACAAACATTAATTATATACAAACATTCTAGTGCTTCGAAGATTATTCGAGTAATGACATACGTCGTTGTACTTATGAAGTTTTCTAAAGAATTGACTAGAAGGTGCACAAAATGCCATGCACCTCATCGAACATGTTTTCAATTGTGTAGTTCATATTGAAACAAGTTATTTTCTACGATTTATGTAAATTGGTTATAGTTTTTATTTCCTTTTTAAAAGTTGTCAATAAGCTTTACATACAAACTGTAGAAAATTATTAGGCATTATGGCATCACGCGGGTTATTATACCTTAATACATGCGTAAAACATGTAACAAGAAAAAGATGTACTTATATCCCGAACCTTTATTCCAAAGAAAAGAGTAGTATTACAATGTACTTATTATTACTATTTTTAGTTAAAAATTAGAATTTATGGGATTTATTTAAATTATTTTTTTTTTAAAAATAGTTGCATGGGAGCAAAGCCTTGACTATTAATGTTTCGAATTTATTGGGCCAACTTTAATATTAATATAAGCTATCATATTTAATCATAAACGTACTATTACATGTAAAATATAATTTATCTATTCAAAGTCTCATCCTAAAACTCTCTTCGAATCACCTCACAGAATAAACATCTTTTACATGATTTGAGACTTATTAAATTTATTTAAGATTGATAAAATCCACCCGCATAATAAATTATATTTTGATATATTTTATTTAAATATTTTCAGATGATAATTATTTTTGAATTTTGAATTGAATCCCAAATTCTTTGACTCATTTCAAATATCCAAGTAGATTATCATATAACTTATAGATAATTAGTAAAAAATCGAATTGAATATTCATTTATTTTTGTAGGAACCCACATTTTTTGACATCGGAAAAAGAATTTTATAAATAGTAATCTCGCGGTTTAATTAAAACTTTTACGATCACACTATGTTCGAGTATGAAAATTAAGAATTCGAGTTCACGGTGCTTCTTTATACTGAAAATAAGTGTTTGTAAAAGTTATTAGTTTTCGCAAATGGCAAACTTTTCAAAATGGCACTATTCACGAGCTAGCGAATAACACGAAGATTACGTGGCACCAAAGGACGTTATAAAAAATTAAATTCTACGAGGCACGTAATAAAAGTATGGAAATCAATAAGGATTTATGAAACAAGGAATAATATCGCAAAGCGTTTTCGAGGATTTATCCGGAATAACGAGACAAGTTTAATTATAAGTAGCTATTATGGCCATATAACCAAGTAAAAGCCCATGCAAAGTCATGCAAACTTAAGGAATTAGAAATCCAACCAAGTGCCAACTAGAAGTACAAAGAATTAGCATCTAGTTAGCCTAAAGTTGAATTTTGCTAATTTAGGATACCAAGCTTATAAGAGAAACTAAAGACTAGAATAATATCTTGTTAGGTCTCAAATATACTGTAGAGGGGGGTGAATACTGTACAGAACATTTAAATCGAAATAAATAAGTAAAATGATGAACAGTTTTATATTGATGAATAAACACTGTTACAGTAATACAAAGTACTCTCTCAAAGAATGTTCAAATATTCTTGAGAGCTGATAGGTTACATAGAATGATAATTCATTAGTCGACACATTTAGTGTTTACCTAATCTGTGTTTATATAATACACAGTTACACAATCAATTACTTTTGATATGCTTACATAAGAATGACTAGACAAAGATCATATCTAAATAATTGATTGCTCATTTCCATAAGTTGAGTAACCGACATATCCTTCCAATCTTAAAGATCTTCAATCAGATAAATCACTGCATGATTTACTACTTCCATAAAGTCTGACAATAAATACTGATAATAAACACTGATGTCAAATACTGATATCAATCTGTCAAACTCTGATGATAAACTCTGATTTTCCTAAGTGCTAAACACTGGTCATCAAATTACCTAACAATCTCCCTTAACTTGTACATGTGAATATATGAACAAGTTTCAGAATTTGATGATGACAAAACAGAAATCTAAATGCAAGAATGAAAATTTATTACAACTCAATTATATGAAAAATCAGAGTTTATTCTACAATTCTGCTATACCCAGTTGCTTCAGAGAAAAATATCTTTACAAGATTTTCTTCTGCAATGTTTAAGTACATCTCCAGCTTGATTTTGAGATCCTTAAGCTCTAGAGTAGAATCATCAATCTGATAAATAGCTGCCCTTAGGTCTGGAACCTTTACTTTGCTTATATGAAGATCATCTAGCTGGATAACTCCAATGTCTTTACCATATGGATTGAATGTGACAACATCCATACCCAATAGCTTAGTGATCTGAGCACCTCCTCTTGGCATATCAGCTATTGTACCATCATGAAGTTCATATTTAGGTACAACTGGATAAGTTGTCTTGTAAGAAATACCTCTTTGCTTGACTTGAATCTGCTTTTTGATAAAGTCTGAGCATCTGGCAGTAGCAGAGTTTATGATCTTCAGTAGATAATGAATGTACTCAAACTCCTTCCAGGATTTGATTAGCAGATTCTCTTCAGACACTCTCAGCCTCTTCCCATTGGATAGAAAATATAACAGCTTCTCCTTAGGTGTGCTCCCATCAAAGTGATCAAGAACAAGAAAGACAGATATCACCTTGTGCAAGTGCTTCAACTGAATTTCTTCACCTAGGTTATCAGTAAGAGCTGTGGGATCTTTGATATTGAGAGCATCCCCTTGATAAACCCTTTCACCTTCAATACAAAGTCTGTCTTTAGTTTTAGGTTGTCTTGCAAGCACTTTAGCAATGTAGGCTTTCTTCCATAGCTCATCCTTCTTTGGCTGAGGTACTGATTTGTTATTCCATAACAGCTTTCTCTTCTCATCAGTAGATAACAGTGAGAGATTAGGAATTGCAGTGTCAGTGTTTACCTCACCTTTATCAGCATTTACATCATCATTAGGATTTGCTGCTTCAGAGTTTAATACTTGTGTATCAGGATCAACTTGAGCAGTGTAAGGGGTTGATAAAAGTTGTTCATCAGTATTTATTCCTTCAATATGAGTAGTATCAGTGATTGAAGTTACTTTGAGCATCTCTTCTCAATCAGTACCTTTAATAATTCTTCTTCTTTTTCTGCTGACTTGGAAATGAGCTTCTTCTTTTTCTTCTTCTTCTTCTCTCACATCCTCATCTGTTCCAATCCAGTCAGTGTTCGGATTTTGAAAAATTGGATCTACATAAACTGGAACAGATTTGGATGGAGGTTAATCAACCTTCTACTTCCCTTTATCCCTCCTATCTACTTAGCCTGAGATCTTGTCACAGGTCTATCAGGGTTTGCAGCTTTATTGATCACAATGCCTTTCTCCCTAGGCCTTTGTGTCCTTTTCTTCTTTGGAGAGTTGGTTATGGCTCTAGCAGCATCAGTGTTTGAACTAGACTTTAAAAGAGAAAAATCAGCTTCCATATCTGTTTGATCTATTCTTAATCCATGCCATCTTCCTGGAGAAGTCTTCTACCTACAGCTTCATCAGCATCAATGATTTTCTGATCTCTATAGTAGAGTGTAGTTGACTTACCCTCAATCTCCATGGTTTGTATGAACTGACTAGCTTCAGTACCAGCTTCAATCACCCTGTCAGCCTGGACATCATTAGCATTTGTCACCATCAGTGTGTGTTTTTCAACTTGAGTGGTAATAGTAGTCAGCTTATGTGTTGTGGTTTGAGTCCTTCCTCTTCCTCTATCACCAACACCTCCACCTCTAGTCTTTACAGCTTTAACAGCTCCAGTACCACTTCCACTTGAACCAGCTCCAGCTCCTCCCTTATAGCTCCTGAGTAAATTTCCTCCCTTGTTTCCACCACCAGCAACATCAGTATCTTCATCCTCTTTATTACCTTTGATAAAAGGAGTGCATTTAGATTTGACAATTTTCTCCCCCTTTTTGTCATCAGCAATGTAGAAGGATAGGCGTAGTTCCATTGAGCTTTGGATAAAAGTGAGCTGACCAGACATCTCCTCCTGCTTTTTCTCAATAGCAGTCTGTCTGTCAGTGATTGGCTTTAAAGCTTTCTTCAATGAAAGGTCTTTCTTGGACTTGACATCTTTAAAAGCAAGCCTTATCTTCCCTACTACTTCATCTCTAAATGATCAGCATGAAGAGATTTAATCAGTATTGTAGAGGCCTTAAGATGAGAAAGAATGGATGGATCTTTGATTGACCTTTTAGTTCTCAGCATATGATCATGAGCAGCTTCATAATTAAATGATTGATATGCATCCCTCCACTTAGAAGTCCATTCATCTGATTTATTCTTTTCTGTTAAGGCATTGGAGATTTTTCTTTGATCCTCCTTTTTCTCTTCCTCTGTCATATCATCAGGAAAAATGATTTCATTCAAATCTTCACTTGAATGAAGTTGGACATTGATAGAACTAGACAAGGAGGCTTCATCATCAGAGACATCCTGTGTAACTTCAGCTTCTGCATCAGGATTTATTGGCGTTGCCTGTGCCACTTTCTCTATAGCATCAACATCAGCATCGTTTCAGCATGTGTATGTCTATGGGAATTAATTTCAAAATTTTCTGGTAATATATTATAGCATGATAGTCTATATATATTAATTTCGGAAATTTTAGAAGTTGTTTTGTTTCACCCAAAGATTCATTGTTAGCCCAGATTTTTGGTTACAGTAGCCGTATTCTTTGTTTTCAGTGAATTTATTAGTATAGATATAATTGATGGTATGTTTTAAAATTATTAATTATATTATAGTACGGTTGGATTGTACTGCTTGGGATAGTTTTTGAGGGGTTGTGATCCCGGGAAAAGTCTGTTTTACAAAGTTGTTATTTCGAAAAATTATTTATTAATATTATTCTTAATAATTCGATAACAATTTGACCGTTTGTCCGATTTGGACGAAACGAATGCCTACGGACTCAGAAAAATATTCCGATTTCATTAAAAACACATTTGTGACCAAATTCCTTTTCTATAAAAAGGTCGAGTCTTTCATAATCAATTCCGAGTCCATTCTTAACTGAAAAATCGTGTTTTGACCCGATTTCAATTTTAAACACACCGAACCAAATCTTTTGTCGAATTGACTTGTGTGTTATATGAATTATGTGATTACATGTATTGTATGTTTATATGCGTAACTGGTTAGAGTTTTGTGTTTGTTTGATTCTAGTAATTGCTCTATATAGAAGGTTATCGTATGGGTAGACGATAAGATTGTAGTCGAGCACTCTGTCGAGTAATTACCGTTTAGACGATTAAAGTGATATTGGTTATAGATGCGGGTCATTCGAGATGATCAGAATCAGATAGATTGGATAAAGGGAAATTGGATGAGATGGCATATCAGGCTTGTAGGAAACCGCATGAGCGACATATCAAAGATTTGGGGAATAGATGATAGTGATATTGTCAGGCTGAAGAAAGAGATGACATATTTAGTTGAGAGTGAGTAATTGCTAAGGACCAAAGGCATGTATCATTCATTCCTTCAAAATGTTTTTATCTTCAAAATATCTGTTTCTGAATATGCAAGTATTCATCCTTCATTCTAATT
Organism: Anethum foeniculum; assembly: GCA_003724115.2. NCBI lineage: Eukaryota > Viridiplantae > Streptophyta > Magnoliopsida > Apiales > Apiaceae > Anethum > Anethum foeniculum. The sequence continues at coordinate 42,480 of PHNY01044701.1, forward strand.
GTTTTAATATTCAAAATAATTGATTCTAATTATGGAAGTACCCCTGACCATACTCTTTATGGTTCAGAATTAATATGAATAACATTTAGAATAGGAAATGCATGGTTTATCAAAATGTTTCCCTGCTGCCATAAAACCTACTTTATATCCAAAATTTACGTTTTAGGGGAAAAGTAACTTACGAATGCCTATCCCTAAATGATGTTTGATGTTGGAAAATGTTTAGTAATTTTAATATTGCTAAACTGGTGATAGTGGTTATGTTGAAAATGATATTGATTCACATATTAGGTGAAATGGTTTTGAAAACGGGATAGGTATAAATAACTTTGAGAACTAGATGAAATAAGTCAGATATTCTATTGGAGCTGCGTAAGAGGCCCGTTATTCGGTAACGGCCCAGCATGGAGGCGTAAGAGGCTAAGTTGGTTGTGCACACTAGTCCAGCGTACTAAAGACCTAGCTAGTCTTTAAGTTCCGGAACACCTATTCTGGATGGCCGCCTAGAGCCGTCCAGTGTTAATAGACTGATCAGCTATCTTCACCTGTGAGCGTCCAATGTATCTGATGGATGTTTTGAGTATAAATTGAATTAGCATGCTGTGGTTGATTTCGATATTTACAAAAGTGCATGATTTACTTTACGTTTTAGAAAGCATGCTAGCTATTGTTGGTTTCATGTTCTTGTTTTTGGAATATAAATGATTTCAGTATTCCTGTTCATTTAAATTGTTACTGAATCCACGTTGCTCAATAAAAGCTTCTAATGAAAAGTTCTATAAATTATCAAAGTCGTTTCGATATTGTTGAAGTAATACAATATCAGATTTTGTTGGGGTTCGGAAACTTATGATTTTAAATTTTTTGCTTGATAGCAGATATCGGTTTTATTGGAAATCTATAAATGTTTTAAAACTGTCAAATTATGTTTTAAATATCTTGCTGAGCATTTCTTTCGCTCATACTTGCCTGTTTTAAATTAACCTTCTAGTGAGAGTTAGACTTGCGGAGTTTAGCTGCATAGTTCAGGAAGAGAAAAGAATGATGCCTTTATGAAGATGTTTGATTCAAGGAATGCGGGAATAGTGTAAGTATTACTATATTAAGTTGTTTGTAATTATATTAGTTATATTATCGTTTAGATTGGGCCTAGTATACTTCTTTTCAAATTTATACTAGTGGGTCAAATTTTTACTTTGTAAGTTGTTGAAAAGTGTAATGAAAGATAAAGGAAATTTATATATTTGGATTTTGGATTCTTGTTTCTAGAACTGTAACCTAAAAGATCTTGGTATATAGTTTGGGGTCGCAGTGTTATATTTCAACTGCTGGACAGTAATTGGTGAATATTTTTGATTAAGCAGGTTTTATTAATTTGAGATTTCAGTGATGACCTAATCCTCTGACCCCGGGATTTGGGGGCATTACAACTAAACTAGCTTCACAAATTTTTAAACTTTTCTCTAACTCATTCTCCTCATTCTCATTTTTATCTTGCTTATATAGTTTGAGCCTTTGATTTATGTGCATGAAAATCACTTTAGTTTTTCTTATGATAGTTTTCACTAGTAAAAATTAAATGGAAGATCAGTTGTTGGGTTTTGCTTCTCATTTTCTTTAGTTATTGGCAAAGGAAAAATTACTTAGGTTTTTAGTATATCTTCCAGTGATTTGTTCTATTACTCTCCTC
>PHNY01044749.1:1703-11913 GCA_003724115.2 Anethum foeniculum
TTGAATCGATGACTTAAGCCTCTTTCTTAGCTTAGGGCTTTAGTGAAAAAGGGCTCATTTGATTTCATTCATGAATAGTGAAAAGCCATGTCACTTGGAACTGGTTGCTTACTTTTAGTAACCGGATAAAGTCGGGAACCCCCGGTTACCACTACTATCACCGTGTAATTGGACAATAACATAATTATGATGCAAACTTTATAGTACTATGTTATTGTCCGATTGCTCGGTGATGATAGTTGTACAGATCTTCTTGTTGAGCGCAATAGTATTTATTATATCGCTTGGAGATCAATCAGAGGGGAAGAGGACTCTCTTTCGATTTTTTCGGAGTTGGAAACACTTGACCAAATCCAAGTATCAAACCATAAGTTTAATGCTGGGAAGCTTTTTCTAATGTGCTTTGACAAGAAATTGCAGTTTTGTCCCAAAAAGGAGAGGAGTTTCTAAAAATTGGTAAAGAAAGCCAAATCTCTTGAAGATATATATTTTCACTTTTGTGATTTTACAAATTGGTAATGAATTCTGTTTAGAAATTATAATCTTTTTTAATCCCAGAGGTAAACTCTCCTGGAATCTTTCAAATTTTGGCAAGGACTTCATATCAATCAATTGCCGAGCATTCCCTTGCCATGTCTCTTACTCGCATAAAAGGTTAAATTTGCTGGTGAGGTTGTGCAGGCAAAGGAAGATTCTATATTTGATATGCCTATTGGATTGGATTTAATAAGGCAAACAATTATAGAATTGAGCCTTATCAAAGATGCTGAAGGGAAGTGGAAGTTGCACCAAACCGGAGCTTTACTAATTAGCATTTTTTGTGTTATACTTTTCGTGCTCGAATGAAGTCATCTTGATGGAGTTGCTAAACATTACTATACTAATTACAAAAAAATTGTTCCTCTTTTTGATCCCGAAAAGATGCTTATTTTTAATTAGAGGAATGCAAGCCGTGTAACAAAAACATTTTTCTTGGATGTGGGTTGTTTGAATTCAAGGTGTAAGAGGCAAAAGAAGTCTCATGTGTTGGTACGTGGCATTGATGATCTACTTAAGACTGTGAAAGTAATTCAGAACTTTTCTGGAACATAGATTTTGGATTGGTTAAATCGACCAAAGAAATGTAGTGTTCTCTTTTTAGGTTTGACTGCCTAAATAAAATATTTTGTAAAATAATTTTGTAAATTGTGTTTATTTAAACTTATCTTATTAATCTTGTTTTGGTTGTGTGATAGTAATATATGGGAAAGTGCAACTATATTCCGATAACAATAAAACTAAACTCCACAGAACTCAATTGGGGGTCTAAAAAATATTCACATCTATCCCTTTTTCTTCATCAATTAAGCCCTCTTCCTTCTCTAAAATTCACTTCATCTTCCTTTCTCCCATCTAATAATCAAAACTTTTTTTTATTGCTTCAATAATCATCCTTCTTTTGTAAGAATTACTGTACCCAATATTTTTGGGTGTTTTGTTTGTCTTCCTTTTGGAGTGATTGTTTGTCCTCCTTTTGGAGTGGTTGGTATGTTTTTGGTATTTTTGCTTTGTTGGTTTTTGTCTTTGAGAATGATTCTACACGTGTTTCGGAGGATCTTGAAAGCCCACATCGATACTGGGTCGGTGATGGAAATCGCAAAAGTTCACCTTTCACAACGGAAGATTGTTCATATTACGAGAGCATCTGTCCCTCCAATTTTAGCTGTTGCAACTGAAAGTTCTGAACATTGGATTACAACTGCAATTAATAGTGTGAAGATCAATCGTGATGCTACTGATGTAGGTTGGACTTCTTGGGAAGACATTGTAATCTTTTTTAGTTTAAAAAGTATTTTGATTCTGTATATTAAGCGATCTGGAAACAAGAAAACTATTTATTTAGCTCGTTTATTTGTTTGTCAACATGATCGTATTACCAGTTTTGGGGTTTGTCCAGGCTGGACTAAGTCTTCTTAATGAAATGCATAATATTTTGACAAAATTTCTAGAGGTGGGGAAATTTGTGAAAGATCATTGACTGAAATGGGACAAGTCGATACCAATTATGGCGGCTCCATCTTAACACGGGAACCGCGACCCCTTATTCCTGTTGGCATGACTAGGATGTCATATATGGGAAGATTTATTGTTTTATCATACAATATTTTGGCTTAAGGGAAGGTTACTAACGAACACTACAGTTACCGCCTTCCATGGATATATCACAGAGACCACTTTCTAAAGGAAATAGTTGGCTATTCTGTGGACATTATCTGTTTTCAGGCGGTACATAATATTAAATATTTGTGTGTTTTTATGGCTTACAATTACAAAAAGCTTTCAAGTAATTTGTCTGATTTACTACCCTACTTCTTTATACTATGTGTTTCATGCGTAATGCCTTTTGTGCCACTACTCGTCCTTTGGACACTCTTTTTTTTTTAGGTATCGAAGCGAGTACACTTCTTTATTTCGTGTTTGTCCCAATGTATTTATCCTCTATTATGTTGGTTGCAATATGCTATTGATATGCATGGGCAGTCTATCTGTAAATGTAAATCTCTAGATACTGGAGGTCTTGTAATAATCTCGAATGTATTGATCTGTGCTTTTTTTCTCTCTGAATTGAAATGGATGTACTTGTTTTTTTGTTTTGTTTATGGCTTGTGGGAACGCAAAACCATTAGGAAAATCTATTAATTGGAATTTAATGGTTTAGTATCATAATCCGGGAAAAAAAGGCCCAAAATCTCACAGGCGCTGAAATGACCTTTTCTATCACTACAAAAAACTTTTTTGCGTGCAGAACCAAAAACGCAAGTTTTAGTTACGTTTAGTAATGAGACTCCACTTGATTGGTTTTTGAATTCAAAAGGAAAACTTAAATTTATGATGCATTTATATTCAAAACGAAATTTATATTTGCGTGTTCAAGTCCCCAACGCATACTCAAAAAGCGTTTGTATACAAATTTCTACAGTCCAATTGGGTGGCCCATTAAAGAATGGGTAAATTTCAACTTTTGTATAAACGCGTCATTTTCTTGCGTGGAGTGATAGTAAAGGCCATTTTCATAATATGTGATATTCTGGATCATTTTTATAAAACTGTGGGATCCTTTTTTCGAATTTAATCAGCAATTCCCATGTCAAGTATCTTAGTTGTGCACGTCAGATCAGCTATGCTATCGTTATCTGTTGATGTCTATTGCATCTATTAGTTTTTGAAGGTAAATAGTTTACTGGTTGGTTTGATGTTATAGATGTCAACTTTTCAAGTGGTAACACCTCTATGAATTGAAGTTCTGTGTCCAAACTTGTCACAAGAGACAATCTCCCTACTGTTTTTCACCAACTTTCTGCCAATGGTATTATTATCATAAACCACCAACTCGTTCCCTATATATATGTCTATAAGGCTCGTTTAGAGTTGGATAATAGAAACTTTTTAAGCACACAAGGAATGTAGCGATATTAAAGAGAGAAGTCACGACTGCTTAGATAACAATTGCCATCCTACATTAATTCCTTGCTTGCAGTTATTTCAAGTTGTCCGCCAACTGCTCTCTGGTTGATCCAGTGACCAGAGATGTTACCGTTAAGCCAATAGATGAAATGGTAGGTTTACGTGGTAGGAAAACTGTAAGAATGTGTCATAGTAATGTTTCTAGAGCAAGAAAGGAAATATAAAAAGGATACATTGACTATGCAAAACATAGGGAATAAATAAGTAATTGTATACGAAAAAGCTTTGTAATGAGAGGAAATTAAAATCAGAATGAGATTAGACAATAGTGAGAGCAAAATATTTACGGTGTTAAAATGCCGTTCAGGCAAATTTCTACAGGAAGTAACAAGTATGGAGTTCGTTGAAAACTTAAAGAGGAAATAATATTAATAGTGTTTTTTTAATTTGTGTTACTTTGTTGTAAATTTAGCGTCTTCTATATGTTTCAGCCTTTTTTAGTTGTTTTCTTTAAGTTGGGAATGTTCAAGGTAACAGAAAATTGATTACATTACATTCTAGCATTTCTATTTTCATGTAATTGTGCTTGGTATATGCTCAGTTAATTGATATAAATATTTCCTTTATATATGTATGCATGTCATAAAATCTTACCTTTTCTCAAATAGATCGTGAAGAAAATATGTGATCATCCATTGCTTTTAATGAAAAGAGCTGCTAAAGATGTGACTGAAAGGCTGGATTTTGCAGAGAAACTTGACTATGTGTCTTGCAAAATTTCTTTTATATTATCTTTACTGGCAAGACTTGAGACTTCTACATTTTACATAAATATGTAGAATTTTACTATCAACATGTTAAACCTAATTTTTAGTGGGAGGGTATTCTCGCTAGTAAACTACTAGTGATATATAATCATTTGATCATTTTATTTGGTCATTTTATAAATAGCAAATATTGTTACAACTACTAATTATCAAAGAAGCACTAACAATATTTATTTGACATAATTACTATTTTCTTATATAATCGATATTGTTATACCTCTAATGTTGTGTTGCAGCCAAGCTTAATCCCAAGGGGTCATAATGTTCTCATCTTTTCTCAGACTCGAAAGATACTTGATTTAATTCAAGTCAGTTTGCTAATTAATTAGTTTCTAGAAGTGTTGTTTACTAAATGCACAAAATGCGTATACATGCTATCAGCAGAGATATGTCATATGAGCATATATATTGACCGGTTTTGGCTACACATAAGCTCACGGATAAGTATTGACTTGCATATTCACTTAGTAGTAGAATCATGCTTTTTATTCCTAATATCCCTAACCCGTGGGCTTCAATGTAAAGATGCTAATGGCTAATGGATATGTTCCTTATGGTGCCTTATTTGTTACTTAGTTGTCCTAATATGATCTTTGGCTAAAATATATTATTCCAAATTTATATTTTAGTAGTATGTCAGTAAATTGTTCTAATTATATACTTGTCTAATAATTTAATCACGGGTGCTATGGCTATTGCACTAGTGTCATAGTAGTTAATCTAGCTTGATCTCCAAGGTGAATGTTGGTAAAATTTCAAGTATCACTTATTGATCTTGTATTTTATAGGATTCCTTAATATCCAACGGCTTTTTTGCGCATTGATGGCACTACCAAAGCTACTGACAGACTCAAGATTGTTGATGTGAGTGTGTTGAATTAAAGATTTAGATATTTTCAAGATTTTATTGTACTAAATGAACTTGCATCAATACAGAATTTTCAAGCAGGTGGAGCTCCCATGTTTTTGTTGACTTCTCAAGTTGGCGGGTTAGGAACACTCACAAAAGCAGATCGTCTCATAGTAGTTGATCCAGCTTGGAATCCCAGGTGAATATTTACAAGATTTTAAAATTACAGTTTAAAGTCAGATCTAGGTTTGAAGATAATTGGCTGTTTTGAGTCTGATTGCGAGTTTCGGTTATTCTTTAATGAATGTATACTGATTTTATATGCATATGCGCCACATTCTTTGCATAACAAATGTTTGTAGAGAAAAAACTCAAATACAATATTAGTTGTCTGTTTATTTATCTAGTACCTTGGTTTTTATTATGAGCAACTTAAGTACTAGTTTATGAAATTTATCGGATATAGAATAAGGGTTTGTCCCATTATGAGTAACTTAAGTACTAATTTATACGTATAAAGTAAAACTGTAAGGTTTTTCATATATACATATGTATGCTTCACAACATCTGCATGAAATCTTGCGACATGCTGGGATTTGTTAGCAGATAAAATAACTCGAGAATTTACCACGATAACTGAAACTCCAAAAGTGTGTTCTCATCCTCTGAAAATAGATATGATGTTGGTAGCTTTGTTTAATGTAGCTCTGTTTAAAGAATATTGGAATTCAAAGAGTTCCTTTTAAGTTATAACAATATGTTTTTAATCTTTTATTACAAGTATACATGCGATTGCGTTTGATTTAAAATTGTAGACTCTACCAGAGAACAAGGCATTTCTTTGATGCTCTTAAAGCAACGGATGCTCTTAACATCTTTATTGCCTTCTTTTATAATAATTCCGACTTCCTAGACTTGGTGATTGTAGGAGGTGAATAAGTTGACCTTTTTAAAGTTATTTGTTTGCATATCTTTTGCAGCACTGATAACCAAAGTGTTGATTGTGCATATCGTATTGGACAGAAGAAGGATGTTCTAGTGTACAGATTGATGACTTGTGGAACTGTTGAAGAAAAGATATCCAGAAAGCAGGTAGCTTTTTCAGATGTCCATTCTTGGGTTAATTTCTATGTTGACTTTTATTCTTGTGTTGCAATAATATGTCAATAAACTGTATGCTTTTTTCTTTTTTTGATTTTTTAATAATGGATTGTGGTGGAAATGGGGGTTGCCCTAAGGTCAATTTCGACTCCATAAGTGGGCTATTGTAATGCCTAAATACTGTTACAATAGGCCCGAAAAACGTTATATTAGGTCTATTGTAACACAAAGGGGCGTTATGTTTACGAGCATTACAATAGATACCGTAATGTAACACTTCAGTGATCCATCATAACAGAGAATTAGTTTGATGTTGTGATGCAGACTGACACCCTGTATCATATACATACATATATATATATGTATGTATGTATATATATGTATATATATATATGTGTGTGTGTAGGTATTTTACGTAAATTACTGTATTAGCAAACAAAAGAACTCCCTTTATCCAGGCATCCTCCTAACTTTACGGATTGGTCAGAACATATAACTTTTGTGTTGAACATATTTTATGAGCTTGCAGTTGCCACAATAACCATCCTGAATTTATGCTTTTGTCTTCATTTTTTTTTAATTGTTGTATTCGTTTTTTGGGCACATTTTACTTTTTTGAGATTTAAATTCCAAACGTTTGTTCATCTCCATTGAGATTATTCAGGTATTTGCATGAAATTAGCAGTCATGATCTATTTATTTCATGTATATTGAAACTACAGGGAGAAATCACTGGAAAAGCATTTAAAGTTCGTGGGGTCACTCGGTATAGCTGGAGTTAGCCACCACAGTTTACTTTTCTCAAAGACGGCGCATGTAGAAGCTGTGCAAGAAGAGGAAATTGCAAGGTGAAGTTATTCATGCACACATGCAGAGAATTTCTATTTACAGCAGTAGATGCACCGAAGATTATGTGCACACATGACTTTTTGAATTATTTGTGAAGAACTTGTTTAACATTTATTTGTTTATTCCATTAATCACTCCCTCTGTTGCTCTATCCCATTACTAATTCTTTCGTTTCTTTAAGAGATGTCCCTTAAGTTAGAATTTTTTACAGTAAAAATTGAACTTGATAGATCCTTTAAACAATTATGTTTTAGATATTACAAGTATATTCTTTGTTGGGAGATAACTGATCCTGATTGCATATCAATGGTGATTGAAAAGTACGTCGGATTTTTTTGGAATTAGTAAATTTCTTATTTGTAGTGTCAAACAAATGTGGGAAATTTAACTGAGGTAAACTTAAAAATATTGTCTCTGGCCTAACTGTTTTGTTGGTGTGCAGCGAAAAGCCTAATAGATTTGTGAGCAGCTCAGGTTTCTTCATCAAACAATTCATGTTCACCAAGTGAAAGGGATATTAAAGAGAGGATCAAGCGGCTATCTCAAGTTCTTGCAAATAAGGTATATCTTCTCCCAATCAAATTGTACTGTTAAAAAAAATAAGAACTGATTTGCAAATGCCCACTCGCTTTTCAAATTTTTTAAAAGTTATTTTAAACTGATTTGCAAATGCCCACTCGTTCGGAAGTTCATTTATTTAGTGTGTGCTAGTGTTCAGTTTTTAAAATAATTTATGCCTGAACTTGTTCTCTAACACCCTTATTAAAGAATCCTTCTGTATATACGATACATAAGAACGAAAAGAACTGCCAACACCTGACAATGGAAAAACTGAGCTAGTTCATTTCTTTTAATAGGCTTTTTTTTTCCTTTTTGTGCTTTTCTTTTTCACGTTAATCTTGTAGTAATATCTTTTGCATGGAATTTAAGTTATACCAAGTTAAATTCTATATCTATTGCATTATTGGGCTCATTTATAGCTTCAGCCAAGTCCTTATCCTTGGGATAACAATGTCTTTACCCTCAAAAACGAATGTTATACTGCATTGGTAAATAAAAGTCAAATGATTGATACATGTCTGAATTACTTTTCTGTAGAGTTACCACTTTTCACCAGTGAATGCAACTTTAAATTTCTAGATCCAGTTGCACACATCCTTTTATTTTCCGGTTTCTTGATTTTATACCCTTTGACAGATATTGGTGTGTCCCTGAAATATTTTTATTTTACCCTCCGTTAGGATTTTTAACCTACCTGACAAGGGAAACAAAATAAGTAAGCAAATTGCTGAATTGCATTCAGAACTTGAGAATATTAGCTTGGAGGCAAAAAGTAAAAATGGTACTCCCTCCGTTTCAAAATACATATCCACTTTCAAAAAATCACGCATATTAAGAAAATGTGAATGTTGATGAAAAAAATTGTATTAATTGCATTAATTGAGTATAATATGTGAAATATGGTTTATCTAGGAAATATAAATTAGAGATAGGTGGTGTAGAGTTAATTTTGGAAATATAAATTTACATTGAAAGTTGAAGTGGACAACTAATTTGAAACAAATTTTTTCTACTAAAGTGGACATGTATTGTGAAACGGAGGGAGTATTATCAATTTGGATGACATGTCAGGCCAAAATTTTCATCAATTTGCTTCTGAATTTTTCCTGTCCATCCAACAATATCTCATCTCAACACAACATTTGGCGGATCCACCAATTCCTGATGATTACATGTAGAAGTGGATTCTACTGGCGCAGTCGTATTTCCAACACAATTTTTTACCAGCAGATGTAAATTTTCAGTCCATGTACTGTTTTGAGCCTAAAAACACAATTCAGTATTAATATTTTGTTGATATTGAAGTAAAATGGAAAGCTCAAATAACAGTTAGTCCAGATTGTTCCGAGCTATATAACAAGTTTGGTTTTACATAACCATAGATGTTCAACAAGTGACCAAGTGTTTGTGGGGAAAGTTCTGCCACAATTCTGGTGGCAGATACTAGTGCTGGTTGATGTAGTTAATTAAAGCCATAAACATATGGTAAGAAGAATATATGACAAATATCTGGCCCTACTTAAAAAGGAATTTGAAACGGATATTTTGGTCTAGTTTCAAGAAGTTGGAATCTTATAGATTACAATATCTTTATAATTTTTTATTTATATTTATTATTTAAAAATGATATTAATATAAAATACTCCCTAATGAGCTTTTTTTTTTGCATGCATTTCAATCTGTTCTATAATAATTTTTTAATTTTTTATTATGTATAAAATTACAATTTATATTTTTATAAAAAAATTAAAAAATTATTATTTACAAGTACCTTTACCGAGCACATTTCATGCATTGAAATGAGTAAAAAAGCAAGGGGCTCGTTCATTTCGGGACGGAGGGAGTATAAAATTAAGGAAAAAGCATGCCAAATATTGAGAATGCCCGCCTAGCTATTCCCCCTAAAAAGAACCGGTCTATTACTGGTAGATAGGAGAGTAGGGTGGTTGAGGTGGTGCGCGCAAACATAATAGCCATGGAACTATGGACCAATACTCAAGTTGCCCTGAATCAAGATCTAATCTTACTTGATTCAGACTCATGATCTTACTTGATTCAGACTGTATATTCACAGACCATTCAAATGACTCCAGTTTCGTTAATGATGATTGAGTCCTACTGTACATTTAACATTTGTCATTACCCAAAAATGGACCTTATGTAGATGTGGTGCTTGTTGGTCCTAAATAATAGGGCAGATCTTCTCTGGAATATCAGTACTGGAGGACAATTATATATGCAGGAATTTATAAAGCTAGAGAATTTGTAGTGAGAAATCATGGTGAACATGGAAGCTAACACTGATGTATCACCTCATCAAACACAAACACTTAGCCCTTATATGAGAAAACCCTACTTATAATAAGCTGCATATATCCGTTTGGCAAAACTGCTTTCCACCACCTATAAGTTACTTATTTTTTTTCAAAATTTTATATTTTTTAAAAAAAAACTCAGATATAAATATTTATTATAAGAATTGAAAATCAAATCTTATTTTCAAAATGAAAAATAAGTTACTTATTTTCAGAAAAAGTACATATACACGTACTTTTTCTGAAAATAAGTAACTTATTTT
>PHNY01044770.1:12682-23849 GCA_003724115.2 Anethum foeniculum
CTGTCTCTCTCTCTCTCACCCCCTCTCCCTCTCTCGCTCACCCCCCCCTCTCTCTAATAGATGTAGTCTTTGTTGCCCCTCCCACAAACGATGTGGGACAACTCCTAACAGTCTTCCCTTCCAATTTATATTTTTAGTTACCATGATTACTGCCCTAGTTTATACCTTTTGGTTCTTGTCAAAAACTTGTGGAGAACCAAAAGGCCACAATATATGGTGATGAGCAGTAAATTACATGTGTCAGGACTATGTAATGACAACACATATAAATATTCTGCTTATGATATTAAGGAAAGTAGATCTTTATGGATTATTACATGCCAATTAAGGTGCTTCTTTTCAGCTTGTTTATGATTTTGCCAATTGCTTGTTCATTCTTTGTCAGGCTGTGGGTTCATTGTCTCGCATTATACGTCATATCTTGCTGTGCCTGTGCTCTTCTCTACATCGTAAGGATGCCAAATTAATTTATTTACTCCTGTCCGGCCAGACTTTAGGAATGTTGATTAAGCAGGCCAAGCTGAATACTCTGGTGTTCTAATATTAAGTCTCAGGCAGATATAAATACTCATCTAGACACCTTGAGAATTTTTATTTTTACTTTCATACTCTCCATTAAAAACGAAGGGATTAGCTATCATTGTATCTGAAGTCTGCACTAGTATTTTCTATTCTGGTTTATTTTCTAATAATGTATGGACCTTTTGCCTTTCGGTGTAGGAAAATAAAAAAATTACAAAGATGAGGCTTGCATATATTTGTGGATCTCCGCAGAATTTAGGTCGATTCACAGTTCTTGTTCGTGCAATTCCTTGGTCAGGAAAATCATACAGTGATTCAGTTACCCAATTTTTTACAAATTACTATTCGTCAAGTTATATATCGCATCAAATTGTGTATCTCCCTGGCACAGTCCGAAAACTTGTGGTGAGCACCTGAGTTAATATTTTTATTTTTATTTTTGTAGTTCAGTTAATGTCTTGCATTTTGCTATATATTTAACTGCATGTCCGTTTTAGTCTTAAAAAAGTGACACATAATATTAGAACATAGAGTTATGCATGATTATTTAGTTGCAATATGAACAAGAGCTGTAATTATCCATCCAATTATACATTTACTTTGTATGGTCAAAACAGATATCTAAAATCTGATCAAAGCAGATATATATTCTTTTATTGTACGGAAGGAATAAAGGACTGGAAGAAAGAAGCACGTCTATTTCTTTTGGTATATCTACCCGCTTACAAGTTATCAGTTTGACTTCTGTCTTAACAGTGAATTCCTCTATGAATGCAGTGATCTGTCTTCGGTGGATGTCATGTTAAACCAAATTCTCATAATGATTTCTGTCTATTATTTTCAGTTAATCTTCAAATATACATTCAAACTAATATTAATAGCTCCAGGACTAATATTAATAGCGATCAAGTACTTAACTGGCCTAACTGTAGAGGTAGGACGCCTGCTTTGAATATAATCTTTGGTTGAATTCCTCCTATTGCATTCAATACGCTTACATTTTTTGGATACAACTTAAATAGTAAGAGAAGCAGTTCCAGACTTGCATATATCAAAGTCATTTAGTTATACCGAATTGTGCTTAGTTGCCTAGTGATAGTGGGTACCAATGTTCTATAGCATAATCTTTTATTTGAAGATGAATACCATGTATGTACCAATTGTATAATCTTTTATTCTATAGCATAATGTTCTAGGAATTGTGTTTTATGCATATACTTGTCTGTTAAGAATACAATTATCTTATGCATATTTCGAACATGTGTAATTGTGCGATTGTAACTGCATTTAGTGCACACAGATAAAAAAATGAAAATGTTTTTTTTAAAGCCATTAAGATGACTTTAAAATTTAGTTGTTGAAAGGCCATTATTGTTTTGCACTGTTTTGAAATTTATGTATTCCTCTGTTTTCAATTTTTGACCTTACTGTAATGGCCAGTGATCAGTTTTTATTATTTACTCTGAATACTTCCAGCATGATGCCGAAAAGATGTACAATATACTCAAGGCCCCTCGCATGAGTAAGCATTGTGGATCGAGTATAGTAAAATGTGGTCTATGTGGAGTAACTGGAAAATCTTTCAGGTTCCTTTCCGAGAAATCAGCGACATCTGAAGAGAAAAATGATTTTTCTGATGACTTTAGAAAAATGGTATTGATTATCTTTTCTACTACTTTTATTTGTTTCAGTTATAGCAACTGTCATGTTTGCTTGAGCTTTAATTTCCTGCTATTTCTTTTAAATTCTAACATCATTATTCGGCAATCATTTTAGTCCTATATGATTTTAATGGTGTTATTAATACCGAGTAATTTATATTAATGATGGTTTTGTTTGAAAATTTTGAAATTTCTGAAACCTGAATTTGAACTTTAGTTGTCTATATCCGGTTTGTGAAGCCACAGAGGACAGGATGGATATTGTGTCATTCGTAATTTTTTTTCCGGACGATAATCTTTACTTAAAATATGAGTATTTTTACTTGTTGATGTTGTATATATAATCTTTCTAGAACTTAAAATTTTTGGAGGTTGATTTAGTCACATATTTTATGGTTTTGTGGTGATAGAAAGCATGGCTTTAGTTAGCAACAATCTTATATTATTTTTGTTTTCTTTATATAATTTCTTAGATTGTTTTTACGTGGAATACATTTGTGAGAGGGATAGAGGATATATAATATAAGTGATCTGCTAGATTGTTCTAATACTAAATTAGCTAATACATTTGAAAAATAATTTCGCAGGATCTATTTAAACTAATACTCAAAAACTAAATACTTTTTTCTGGCCCCAACGTATTTTGTCAATAATTTTTATACCTCAATAAATTAATAGTCTTGAATAATTAATAAAAAAAATGTTGTCCATAGTAGTTATTATTTATAGAGGTTTAACTGTATATGGGATGCAGTTTTTCATATCCTTTCTACAAAGTACAAACCAATCACAGTTGAGTTCTAAAATATAAGTTTTGTTAATTGTACATGAGGAGGTCAGGGGATTACCAATTTCCTGATTCATGACTTGCTGTTTCTCAATTGATTTTCCAGCTAGCTTTTTCGGCATATACCTAATGACTTCCTGTTTAAATAGTTTTTCTAACTTTAAGATATAACAAAAAATATTTTAGTGATATATTTTGCTTTGAGTCACTAAGTTTCTCAACCTGCCACTGGGTATCTGGTTTCAACTGAACCTCGGGCCCCAATAGATGAGCAGGTCAGGTCCACTATCAGAGCTAATAATTGGAATACTCTCTCTTGGTTATTTATAGTACTGCCATTGTATGTAACTGACACTGTTAAATAGGAAGTTAAGAGTCTTGTTCTTAACTTTGCATTGAGTGACCGAAGTCAATGTTAACTGTTGTTCGAATTGTTCAACTTATTCAGCTCAAGCAACTGAACAATATTCAGCAACTCCAGTAGATTCACTGTTGACCTGCAACTTTACACATGGAACCAACTGAATAGCATTATTTAGCCAGAAAATCATTTTTGTACCTAATACTTGTGTCTGACTTAATCACTAGGAGAGGCAAAGATTTTAAAATATTACGTCCTCGTTCGATTATCTCCTTATTCCTTGGTCATTTTTTTAGTCAGATACCTTAGAAACCTTAGGAGGGTGTGAACATATTAATTTTTCCCGCCACTTTTCAGTGACTTCAATCTAACATATTTTAATACAAGGTTCTACTATATATTTTTTGCTAAGCACGGTTATATTATTTGTACATACCAAGTTAGATCCTTCACATTCCTGTATGTTTTTTTGGGAGGACTAGCGAACTTTTAAATGTAAGATAAGATTTGTGAAATTATAGATTCAGTAATTGGTGAAGATATATCTGAAAATGCTGTTGCAACTGTATAAAAAAAGATGCAGAGAGATTAATATTTTATCTTAGCATGCGTCTTATATCTGAAATTTCCATGCAGGAATGTCCAGCTGCTTTGGTTTTTTTTAGAACTCGTTATGCTGCTCTGGTTGCTGCCCAGACTCTACAATCCACAAATCCTATGCTGTGGGTCACAGAGATGGCTCCTGAACCAGAAGATGTCTTTTGGGCAAATCTTTGTGTACCATACAGATTGCTTTGGGTTCGCAGGCTAGGAACTCTTATAGCTACTCTTGCATTCTTGATTTTCTTCCTCGTGCCTGTGTCGGTTGTACAAGGTCTAGTTCACCTAGACAAACTCAAGCATATTTCTTTCATGAGAAAGTTGAGTGAACAGAGGTATGACTGTGCAAACCAAATAAATATATATTGGCAGCTTGGTTTTTTGATTTTGATTTTTCTAAAAATCTTCAACTAGATAATCCTGATGTTCATCCCAACTAGTCAAGTCAATTGAAGAACTCCTGAGCATATGTTGTAATTGTGTGTTTGATGTTTATAGTTCATGTGCATACGCATACGCAGACGCAGTTATCTATCTCTGACAGTTCCTATACAATGTACAAAAAACTAATAAATAAATGTTAATTGATTGAGGTTATTTGAAGTATAAGTGACATGAGTCAAATTAACACAAATAATAATAGTATAACCTGGCTTATTAACTTTCATATTTGTTTGTTTACTCAACCAGCATGAAATTCATAGTAACTTCTGATATTTCGTAGAATATGAAATGTACAGAACATTGATTGTTCATTAGAGTGTCATACACCAGGTGGCTTGCAACTTACATTTACCGATTTGGTTGCAGGAATTGGATCTTTGATTTGGTTACAGGATACCTACCAAGTGCTATGTTGACGCTATTTATTTTCTGTGTTCCCCCACTAATGATGATTTTCTCAGCAATAGAGGGTCCTGTTGCACGCAGTCTCAGAAAAAAGAGTGCTTGCCTCAAAGTTCTGTACTTCTTAATATGGAATGTCTTTTTTGCTAATATTCTATCAGGTTCTGTTTTACAGAGGTTTGATAAAATTACAAGTCTAAAAGACATTCCTCTGCAACTTGCCAAGGGAATACCATCAATGGTGAGTATCTTTTCATCTAATCATTCTCTTTAATCTTCTTTTCCGTCCAGTTAACAAGAGAAAAGGGATATTTATCGGGAAACTGAAAATTGTCCAGCCACTGCAATATATGTTGGCATTCCTGACATGCGGCTTTAATTGTGATGCTTTAACAATAAAAAGATTCAAGAATTCTAATATTTGTTTTTTAATGTTATTAGTTTCTACAAGATGCAAACTTGTAGAATCTTCTTCTGATATTAATAGGATACCAATTTTGCAGGCTGTCTTCTTTATGACCTATATATTAACATCTGGTTGGACAAGTTTGGCACTTGAGCTAATGCAGCCAATTTCCTTATTGTTGCACTGGTTGGATAAATGCTTGTTTAGAGGCAAGCATGTTTTATCTTGCGAGTCACAGACTTTCCCGTACCACACAGAACTTCCACGGGTCCTTCTATTTGGACTTCTTGGCTTCACTTCTTCCATCACGGCACCTCTACTGTTACCCTTCTTGCTGGTTTACTTTTTTTTTGCTCATCTTGTATATCGTAATCAGGTAAACGTTCCTGAACACACATAATTTTGGTTTTAGGACCATTCTATAATAATTTGTTTGAGGTTACTAATTTGTATGGTAGCTCACTATATAGTAGGGATGGCATGTGCTAACCAAGTTACATTTGCATCTTTCAGTTTATGAATGTTTATGTCACAAAATATGACACTGGAGGACTGTATTGGCCTATTGCACATACTGCGATAATCGTCTCATTAATGCTGATGCAAGTAATAGTTTTGGGAGTGTTTGGATTAAAAAAATCAGCAGTTGCCTCGAGCTTCACCATCCCATTGATCGTCTGCACTTTCCTATTCCACTTGTACTGCAGGCAAAGGTTTCTACCCGTGTTCAAAAGAACTGTTGCCCGGGTATTACCTTAAATCCACCGATCTACCAAATTTACACATTTTATCTCTGTTTAATATTGTTTTTTGCAGGTTATCATGGATATGGATGATCAAGATGAGCACTCTGGAAAATTTGAAGAGTATCATGAACAGTTGCAGTCAGCTGCATATTGCCAGTTCAAATCTATATCGAAGAAATCCTCTACCTTGGATGACTGTGAGAATGGAACGTTGGAAGTAATTAATGAGCGTTTACGTTCATCCTACTGCTCCTTTAAATCCACTACCCTGGAATCTCCATTAGCTTCGCAGCTGGAGCAGTCTTATAATGGTGGTCATGACAGACTACAAGACCCCGAGGATACAAAACCAGGTAATGCATCCGGAATCTTTTGCATCCTAATTGATACTCGAATACTTACAGTCCGTGCCTTCTATTTTGCAGTAAACCAATTCAGCCCATCACCAAATAGATTTGTGCCTCAAAGTCCAGGTCAGAATCAGAAGCTGATGCTCAGTAAATTAGATATACAATGTGCTTTTACATCCAAATCGCATAAACTTGTATACTTACAGTTCATGCCTTCAATTTTGCAGTAAACCAGTACAGCCCATCACCTAGATTTCTGCCTCAAAGTCCAGGTCAGAAATCAAAGGATCAAAAGCCGATATGCATAGATTATATATACAATGTGCTTTTACATCCAAATCGTATCAACTCGAATACTTACCTTTCATGCCTTCTATTTTGCAGTGAACCAATACAGGCCATCACCATCACCAAATAGATTTGTGCCTCAAAGTCCAGGTCCAGAAATTAAAGAGTCAAAACCTGATACGCATTAAAGTGTAAATACAATGTGCTTAATTTATTTTTTTGAATGGAAAAAATTAGTTCCATTATACGAAAGACTGGGATATTGTTAAAAACAGCCCGGAAAGAATATGTGCTAGCACGATATTATAAGGCTTTGAGTGTAAGTAGAGCTTGAAATGTGTAAATATTGCCACTTTTTTGCTGTCAAGCCCAATCTTGTTATATATAGATACATTGATATTCATTTCTTCCTTTTAACAAAGTCTTCCATTGATACTCCGGGCATTGCAATTTGCAAAAGACCGGTGCAAGTGGACTCCCGTTGGAATGACAGGAGTGCCTTTTTATACTGCGAATATAGAAACTAATTATTGAAATGCAAAATTTTTTTTTTTTTTTTTTTCTATATCTGTTCTAGAAAGAACAACCTTTTAGATAAAAAAATAAAATAAAAAATCAAGGATAGCAAAGGAATCATGGAAAGATATTGCAACGTGTAAAGAGAGTTGGAAATCTTGACGGGAACAAAATTTTGGAAAAGTACTAACTGGGACTGCTGCACAAGTTAAAAAGGGCCAACCATGGAAGGGTCCGAACCCCAGTAGCGAAATGGCCTGAATTGTTAAACTTGCATAAGATGGCTACTCCAGTTTAACAATGGGCCTATATGTTTTCAATTTTAGTTAGTTGGACTTTCTTGTCAAAAATTAAATGTTCGTAACACTTCTTTGTTTTTTTCTTTTTCTAAATAGTTAATTAAACTTCATATCTTCTATTTTGGGTCTGGATTTAATAGAAAATAACTCAAAATGAAAACTAGAAATTAAAATAATATTATTTTAAATAACGTGACATATTGCATATATAATATATATGTAAATTGATCATTGAAAGATGGAGAAAAATATAATATAGTCAAATTTTAAAAAAGTAAAATCAAATTATAAAATGAGATTCCGCGGTGTTCATTTCTCCCTCTAATCTTGAGGTTTATGATTCAAGCAAGATAAGTGCATTACATTTCATTAATTTTTTAAGTAGATTCATGTGCATAAAATCCTTAAACGTAGAGAACCCGGTAGAGGCATAAAGCTGGTTTGGATTTCCTACTCTACGTGTCATAAAGAAAAACTTTGGGTGGGAAATGAGAAAAAATACATTAAAAAAATACAGAATAGCTGCGGGTCAAATAGAAATAATTTAAAACTCAAACTAGAAACAAATTTAAATTCTTGAATTAGTATAATCTAATGCCCTCATTGTTATATATATAAATCTTTTACAAATATCAAAGCCCTAATATCTTTTAGGAAGATTATCTAAAAGAAATTAAAACAACATCCCCACCCCTTTAAAACATGCTTGAAATGTGCGTATATTCGACGTGAAAATCTCCTCTATCCAAAATTTAGCAAAATGACCTGGTAAAAATACAACAAGAGGTGATATAATTATGTATGACAATATAATTTTATGCATTAAATTAGTATTATCTCGTTTATGAAACCATACTATTATATATGTTAGAGGCCCATGAGAAAAGCCAGAAAGATGAAGGACCTTGCTCTCATTTTAATATTAAGCAACTTGGATTTTGTTGTCTGGTAGTTTATGTATACAACCTTGGCATATTCAAAAAGAATAGTGACAGTTAAAAATACAATTTTATGCAGAAATCAAATCGATACATACCAATAAATATTCATCTCAATATTCCTCGTCAGACCATGCAATATTTTAATTGACTGATATCTTTTTCTTCTTGGACACGGAATAACCAGTTACATATATCTACACTACATCTGTGTGTGTATTTTATAAATATGGCCAGTGCAACATGCTTCTAAAGGAATATATATTGAAAAAGGATAAAGTCTTTTTGGTGTCATAGTACAAGACGAATCTCAAGGGATTTTTCATGTTAGTAAGTGTCATTGTCATTTGGAAATTAAAACAGATTAATATTGTACTGTTTGTAGCACTGATTATGTATATTATTATGAAATGATAAAGTAGCGGACCCTAATCTGTAGCTTCCTTATTGTCATGACCTCGATTATAAAGATAATCCAGTACTCTTTAATCACATGTAGCTTTTACGGTTAATTATTGTCATTAAGCTGACAGCTCAAAGTGTATTACCCTTATTAAATTTAATCCAGTCTGATAAATTTGGTTGCTTCCTTAGGGATCCTTCTGTTTTACTTGTTCTTGCCGAGGGATATTCCCATATGTATTGAGCCAAATGTTTTTATACTTAATTAGCTATGCAAACATATAATTTTAAATTAATTTGTTCTAGGGTTAAATCTTACATACACAATTTACTGGGTGCCATTATATACATGAATTTTATTACATTTTGTGAATTCGTATCTCAGTTTAATCACTTTTCTGAAAAAATACCTAACTCTATTATGATACATTAAGTAAATAATGCATACAAATGTTCAAATTATGAACTAATTTGATTGTTTTGTTTGTTTGTTTTTTGGGTTTTTTTCTAATAAGTCAAACACACCCAGAATCGAACTTTTGTTGGCAATTTGATCGTTATTAACATGTTTCATTATACGATTTTAATATATTAAATGTAAGTATGAATACGGCATTGCTTTTGTTTTTCAGTTGAAAAATAAGATCGAGAAAGACAAAATTTTTTTGTCAAAAAGATTGTTTTTGTTATATAATTTTACTTGAATGGGCCATAGTCATGGGTGTACGCGAGTTTGTAAAACCGACAAACTCCATCCAAACCGATTAATTTTCGAACGATCCAACTTAAAAATTTTCAACCCGACACATATTTGGGTTAAGAATATGTCAACCCGATTTAATTGGGTTGGATATGGGTTTTAGTATTTTTAATCTGACCCAAACCAACCCGAATAGAAAATAATATATTTTATATACTGTAAAACACAACTCATTATGCCCGAGTCAAGTCCATGTATTCATTACGGGACTCTCGTGTGTGTCTATGTGTATGTGATTCAAAGCAAAAAAAAAACCAAAAATCCTAAACTATTTGAGTTAAGCCGTTTTGTCTATTCACTCTTCGAAGAAAATAAATTTCGCCACCTCAGTTCTACCTTAAAAATATAAGTTTTATATATTTAATAAACCAATCAAATTAAACTGCGATTAATACAACCTCTTTTTTTCTCTCTCTCCAAAACCCTAGCCTCCATTAAAGATTTTCGAGGGGGCTTCTATCGGTTTTTTTACCGGTGGAAAGCCCCGATTCCTTTATTTTTAGTTATCTTGTTAAAGATCATGTCTTCCTTTCAATAAGTTCCCAATTTATTTGGGTTTTGTTAGTCTCTCCTTGTGAGAGTTTTGGTTCCCAATTTATTTTGGTTTTACTAGTCTCTCCTTATGAGAGTTTTGATTTTGTTTTTGGTGTGATTTGGTGTTTTTATAGCCGAGGTTATAGATTGACATGATTTTCATGGGTTTGATTTAAGGATGAAGGTTATTATGGGATCGCATCTATGGTCGATTGTTCAGAACAATCAGAACACAGTTAATACGTCAATTTTTGGCATCAAGGAAGCTGCAGGGCGCTTGCTTACGGAGTGGAGGAAGACTCAAGGACAACAAAGGGCAACCCGGATGAAGGTTATTATGGGATCGCATCTATGGTCGATTGTTCAGAACAGTCGGATAAAAACAAGTACATACATTCAAATCATCTTCAAAATTCAAATCATCTTCAAATTCAAATCGCTTGGTTGCCTCTCCAACAAAGAAGGATTTAATAGTCGATTTTTTTACACAATTGTGTCATATTGTGTTGATCTTTTTAAGCACTTTGATAATGTGCTAGTAGAGTATGTTCATAGGTCTGCGAGTGTTGTAGCCCATACGTTAGTAAGAGTTACTCATTCTATGTCAGACTTCTAGTAGTGGTTTAATGTTGCTCCGGATATTATATATTATTTCTGACGTACTGATGATTGATTTCGATTTAATATAAGCAAGTACTTTTGTTAAAAAAAAAAATCAATCAAACCAATCTAAACCGAAGTACTACAAATTGGTTTGGGTTACGAATTTACTTGGTTCGTCTTAGGTTGAAATTTTGAAAATCCGATTTAATTGGGTTGGGTTATTAAATTCAATTAACCACCAAACCCGAACCGTGTACACTTCTAAGGGGTAATAGGAAGCCGCGGGTTGTCGGGGTATAGTAACAAACTAAATTTTGGTAATAAACACTCAACCAGTTAATATCTATTATCTATTATATATATAATACAGCAACATATAGGTTCGTGAAACATTTTATTCGCTGTGTAATGACATTTTTAGCCTCACCTAACATTTTTAGTTAATTAAAAAATATTGTTCTTAATGGGAGTCGAACCCAAGAACTCTAGATGTATAATAACAACCTCAACCATTTGAGCTAGAGACTCATTTTGTTGAAAAAATAAAA